>CAIGRN010118183.1:0-13028 GCA_903798345.1 Fraxinus anomala
TTGTATGAATATCGTTACATTTTGATGTACAATTAATAATGATTATTGGAGTTGTTTGGTATTGTCATCTTCTATCTTATTTTGTGGTTGATTTGTGCAAATTACTGTACAAATAAGAAAAATGTAAAATTAAAAAAAATGTAAAATGAAATATGACAACAGTCAAAAAATATTGCAAAAAATAAAGATATAAACATAAACAACATGAAAAAAGCTGCGCAAAAGGTTATTTGCAACACTCAAAAAATGTTGCAAAAAAGTTATTAGCAACACTCAAAAAACGTTGTAAAAAGATTATTCGCAACGTTCAAAAAAAGTTGCAAAAGGGTTATGACAACACTCAAAAAAGTTGCAAAAATGTTATGGCAACACTCAAAAAACATTACAAAAGGTTATTCGCAACGTTCAAAAAACGTTGCAAAAAAATTATGGCTACACAAAAAAAACGTTGTCGTATCCTTCTATTCTACGACAATATAGAGGTTTGCAATATACTCAAAAATGTTGCCAAAGTTTCTGGTAATGTTTTTTTAAATGTCGCAAATGACTTTTTTTGTTGTAGTGGCTAAAGGCTTTGGCATATGTGGCCAAATTGATTGACGGCACAAGATGGTAGCCGTGGTGCACACATTATGGATGGTGAGGTCAACGCAATGGTAGGGTGAGTCACGTGCCTAACTTCGTAGACAGGGTTATCTATGGGGGACTCGAGGATCGAGAATTTTCTAATAGTCGAAGAACATCCATCGATTTTGAAATAGGCAAAGCAATAGCAGTGGATGATGATGATTAAGATTGACGTATGGACGTCTTGATGGAGTCTTGCGCACATCTTTTTGTTCCTTTTACTCCAATTGGAAGGTTGATTCAAGTGACATTTATAATTGTATGCCTATTTTGACCCCGAGATTGACAAAATATTTGAAGGTAGCAGTCGAAAAATATAGGGTTCATGTTGTGGTATCACAATCAATGTCTTTGCAAGGTGAAATTGAAGTGGGCTAGGGTAAAGAAATATCAATTGTTACACCCCATTTATTTATAGTCAAAGTTAAGGAATCATTTAGTCAAAGTCAAGTAATTCAACCATCAAAGTCAAAGCCAAATAAGGACTAAGTTGATTAAATATTTTTCATGGGGTCTAATTGCTAATTGCTAATATTTGAAGGGCCAGAAACAATAAATAAAGGAATCTAGGGATTTAGTTTAATATTATTGGAAATGAAAGGACTACATGTGATATTGTAAGAAGATTGGGACTTGACTTGCAATTTTACTATAGTTATCCATTAACTTAGAAGGTAATTATTCATTTTTCTCAATTTTTGGATAAAAATAGTAAGTTGAGGCAGAGAGCGTGAAAAGGGAGAAGAAAAGGAAAGAAAAGGGAAGAAAGAAAAGGAAGAGGAAAAAGAAGAAGTAATAGTAGGTTTTCAAATTTGGATTCTCCATTTCTTCAATTTCTCATTTGATTTAGAGAGGTGAAATACAAGTAGGTTGATTTTTTTTATTTTATTTTTTTTATTTTTTGGGGTTTATGGAAAAATTTCTCAAATTTGAGATTTAGCAAGAATTAATGAATATTTATATATATTTGAGGTATTAAACAACAAGAATAATATATATTTAAGATTAGTGTTAAAGTGCAAGAAATATGAAATTAGTTTGTAAATTAGAACTTGAATCTTTGATTTATTGTGTGTAGGATAGATGATATAAAACACTTAATTTTATGAAGTATTAGAGTGGAATAAGGATTTTAGGTTTGATTTTAGTATTTTTAACTCATTTTCTTCAATTTAGTTCAAAATTATCACCCTAGTACTACTTTTGAAAGTCTGCACAGAAAGTGCTATTTCAATCAGTGGTTTCGATGTCTGTTTTCAATATATAGAAACTGGTGTCACAATTAAATACTCTGAAATTTTAGTGATATTTTCGTCAAACATTTGATTTTCAGATTTTAAATGTTTGAATGAAGTTATATGATAAGTAATGAAGGTTAGATATTGAATTAATATATGTATAGGGGTTGTATATTTATAAGGTGGTGATAAGGTAGTGATTTATGAAAGTACAGTGATTTAATGGATTTGATGGTGTGGTGATTTGTTAGTAAATAATTAAAGATAGGAAAAGTTAAGAGAAATAGATATACAAGAATAAATGTAGAAGTTGAAGAATTACGTAGTGGATTTACATTAGTTTACTTATCAGGTTTTAATTTGAATTGTTATACCGTTATTTCATGTATTGACGTGAAAGTTTGGAAATGCTCGTAAATTTAACCAGATTGCTATCCATAGATGTGTGAGTGAAAAAAGTTAAATATTTTTGAAGTATTAATAAATTAATTATACTATTATACATTTTATGTAATTATGTGAATTATTTGTCATATTACATGATTAATGTAGAAATATTCTTTCATTATGATATATGTGGAATTTTAAAGAGTGTATATTGATTATTTGTGAATTGGAATGTGAGACATGTGATATTGAGATCAATCAGAAAATTACCCGTGATTATATACTTATTTTAGTTCACTGAGGGGTTGGCTGTGTTCTATACTACACTGAAGGGTTTTGACTGTGGATGAAGGGATCTTGACCGTGTATATATAGTTCATTGAAGGGCCTTCGCCATGTTCTAGTATTGATTATGAGAGGTCTTTGAGACTTAATTCTGTTCACTGAGGGGGCCTAAGACCCATGTCGGAAATGCTTAGTTCAATGGGCAGTCTACGCGTGTTTGACTAGATTACAGATTTCAGTCAATAGTACATTTTTGGTAGATTTTTCGATACATTTGATGTGAAGAGATAATGGTATAGATTTCAGTTGGTGATTATATCATGATTATGAGATGATATTTTCCAGTATTACTATAATGATTCCTATCTTGATTATTAATGTCTCATGTTATATTGTGAACCGTTAAATAATACGAACTCGATTTTCAATAAATATGTATAAACGATAGAGTATAACAATTTTCAAATTTTCAACTCACTTAGTTATCAACTCATATATTTTTCCACGGTCCTTCCATACATGTAGCAATTGGTTCTTTATGGTTGGAGGAGCCTCATGATTTTAAAGTGATAGCCACATGACATATTGAGTGATATGATACATTTGGTAAAGCACGAAGTAATTATTTTGGGCTCATTGCATTATATTTTTCATAAGCATTTGATTTTGATATATTTAGTAGTAATTCATAGTCAGCTTTGATAGTGGGTCTGACATTTAGTCAGTATTTATCATCGGTGCATGTCACGTTTCGAGTTCACTATGGTGATCCGGGACAGGTCGTGTTAGCAATGATCACGAATTTGATGGAAAATCTGTAATAGAAGAGTGCAGATTTGCATAATTCGAGCACTGGAGATAGACACGGAGGGGAGAAGAGCTATTAAAGTATTTTCCCAAAAATAAGAGTAAAGATATCATGACAAATCTAATGGAATCGATATTTTCCTAACATGGTATGCTGTTGGGACTTCATCAGTATTGTATTCACATGGCAATTTAAAGGAACCTAAACAGCAATCTAATAGCAATGGCCCAACCGAAAATAATAAAGGGAAAACACACACAATTACCATAGTTTCAAACACGCTTTTAAATTTAAGAAATTTGTGAAATTCTTTCTAAAATCAGGTGGTATTAATTAGATAGATAATTGAATAGGGTAAGATCACAATTACATTCAATTTATGATTATGGTTATAATCATAGAATGCAAAAGTCACAAAGACATAAAAATGTGGGTCACAATTGTAAATTTAATAAAAATAAAATCACACACTATTATAGGTCGTGATTCATTTATAGATCATAAATTATCAAATTATTTTTTCACAACTTATTTATCAATCATATATTATCAAATTTATTGGTCACAATAACCCCATTAACTGGCCACAAATTATCTTTTATCTCTCCCACCTCACCCTACCCCACCTACATTCAACCATCGCCAGTACCACCTAAAACGTTGCAGTCGCCTAAATCCACAACCTACTACCCCCTACACCACCAACCATCGCCACCTTATTACAATCACCACCATCACAATGGCACCACCACCATCTGCACCACCAACCATCACCTCCATTCAAACACAGATTGCACCAACAACGATCATCACCACCACAACTCAAATCACACCAACAACCATCATCGCTACTAGACACACCACATATCAGTGTGCAAGAAGCAACGACATTCGCTGCTACTTATAGTAGCGGCGACGAGCGCCACGTGCATGCGCAAGGGAGGCGCACTACCACCGCGAAGCAACCGTGCTGCTCGTGCGAGTTGTGGTGTGGGGTAGGGGACGTGGATAAAGGAGGCCTACCAAGGAGATCCCATGGCTCAAGTTTCTATGATCTTTTTTTGGGAGGGGGGATGTAAATGAATTAGGAATAGGACAGATTGTAGTGTGGTGTGGAATCAGATAGGGTGGGAATAAGTTTATCATCTGTCTATTGAAATGAAAAATTGAAAAACATGTGTGGTTATCATTTCCTCGATAATATAAGGTCAATTTTGGTTACTTGTGAGCTATAGAAATTTAATTTTTCATTGATCATTTCAAAAAAATTGGTGTCTATATATGACCGCACAAATTTAGGAGCAAAATTGTCGCCACTACAAGACTATATGAAGATGTTGCAAGATTTGATGACGCTGAATATAATAATATTTATTAATTAATAAAGAACGAAACAAGAAATAAAATTTGCAGGAATATATTAATGGCTAGAAGGGAGAACGGATTTGCAAACCGAGACATGTGTAAACACAATTTCCTTAAAATAGATTCGTCTCCTCACCATACATGTTCGAGATTTTGTTTGAACGTCTGTCTTTTAGGATATAACGGAAAATTAGTAAAATTTGAGGACTTTCAGCTTCTACTACGATGAATTGAATATGTATTTGAACGCGACCACCAATACTTAATTTGGACAGAAATAAAAAATAATTGTAGACAGAAATTGGAAACTGTATGGAGAAGCAGAAAGAAAATCATGTATGGATATAAAAGGCTCTAATTGTGAGTTTACAGCTCGGGAGTAACAGATGTAAATCCGACTGTTTATTATCTCCATTAACAGCCAATAACTACAAGAGTTTTAAGAGTTGGAGAGTCAATTAGAAAGGAAATAATAATAATAATAATAATAATAATAATAATAATAATAATAATAATAATAATAATAATAAATAAAGGCAAAATAGGGACCTTCCTGAAGAATTTTTTGTTCGTTCGGTTCAACTTTAGTGTACGCAATTGCTAATTCGGTATGTAATTTGCACCCCCGCTCGTACACGTGAAGAGAACTTCTATACTACATATGATTACACCATTCTAAAGTGTATTATGTTTAATCTAGTCATTGCATTGTTCATTTTTCTATGTGAGACAAACTAAAAATAGTTTTCCCTCCAATACATAAATATCTTCCAATGTTCCATTTTGAACTTCAATTTATCATTCACCAGATTACGTGTTTGGTAGGTAAATATATGATTTCTAGGTTCTCGCGGAGAAGAACTTTGATATTCTAAAATGAACAAATTAATCAAAATCAAAATTATGCCAAAACCAGCACATAGCCATTTTTTCCAACATCTTTTTTCTATCTGAAAAGTTAATGATGGAATCAGTAATATGATTTAGCTACTGTCTATTTTATTTAGAAATACGTAATAGTAATACAACGAAATCTATTTTTTTTACTGCGTATCAGATTTCGAGTAACACAATGCTATAATACTATATGTTGGTGGGGGTGGACGTCAATGTTTGCTAATAACTAGCAATTTTCCTGCTACTTTTACGTGCCACAAAACCAGCACTGTCCACACAAAGATGAGCATAGTAATAAGATATTGATAATTTTATTTATTACACCGTAGAGTTTCAGCTAACATTACGTATGAAATCTCCCATTACAGAATACCGATACCAATTTTTCAATTTAAAATTTCAGTATTTATATTGCATGACTACATATTCAACACGTCTTTTAAGTAAAAGGTTTAATTATATTGCAAAATTACGTATCCACAAGTTTAATTTTTTTTCAATTCTCATTAGACAAATGTTATATTTTAAGAAGGCAAGGCAAGTTTTACTATTTAAAAAATTAATTAATTTAGTAAGTGAAAAAAGTAACTTCTAAAATTACGTTTGACTATTGTAAGATTGAGAAGTGGGGTGACGGAAGATGTTTAAAATAAAATAATAATATCTTCGGTACATGCATTATTGTTGTAAATGAAAGTTAAAACACAAAGGCGAAGTAGAGACAATATGTGGTGTTTTGAATTTATTTTAATATGTTTGAACAATCAATTTTATGACACAATAAGTAAAAGAGATCTAGATTTGAATTGAAATAATTGTAGACAACTCGCATGTGAAATAATATCTAGAATCTACGACGAAAAAAAACTCCGAGATATATACACTCCATATTAACCAAGCTTTTATGTTAATTTAGTCAAAGATCTTAATCTAGCTTAGATAGTCGCCAAACTTATAATATTTGTTTCAGTTAAATCGCTATTCATGTATCTATTTATTGGATTAAGCTATTTGTACACTCAAATATGTATATCTTGTTTGACACTCATACATATCAAAAATCTTGCATTTGATTGAAAAAAATTATTGTTAAAATCAATGTCCAGAAATGTGACAACAACTGGAATGTCAAACCAAGTGTAAATAATGATTCTTATTTATTTACCATAAATAGTGATCATTATATCTTAGAAAATGGGTGCAGGTTTATGAAAGCACATGTGCGGTACAATTTCTTCGTAACGAGATTAAAGAATTTAATTTTCGCCTCGACCAAATAATTTCTTTGTTCTGTTTCTTGTAAGTCTTTCGATCTTTTGCTCATGAAATTTAAAACAGAATATTTAATTTGATCATTTTTCCAACAGTAATAACATGAAGTTCCAAATTTTGAACCCATAATAACAGCATGTTTGGCTGAGTAAATTTAGAAAAATCTATTTTTTAGTAAAAGTTGATAAAATGTATGATTAAAAAGCTTTGGAGTTCCATGAAATATTTAAATTAATTGTTGACAGTGATTTATATTTTAATTAAATTTTTTAGATATGCGAAACAGAGGTTTAGACTTACTTTTAAGAAAAGTAAGTATTGTTAATACAAAATATTAATCTTGAAAATCATGTTTGAAAAAATAAGAAACTTAACACTAAATTTTGACTTAATTGAAATTGATGTAGCCAAAAGGAAAAATTCTTAATTGCTCAAAATAAGTTGATTTCTCGACTAAACAAAGCATTTGAACAACACTATTCAAAGAGGTCTAGTGAGGGAACCCTAGAAACAAGAGGATAAATGCAAAAAAGGGAAGGAATTAATGAGGAAAAACAGAGGTAAAATCTACTGCATAAGTAAGCTTCTGATTAAAGCAGCTTGAGCAGTGTCTGAGGTTTCCAACAATTCAGACAGCCGCTCACTTAAGCCATCCACCTCTTTATGTAAGCTTCTAATGTAGTTGCATGTTTCCTGCAAGATTTTTGCTGCTGACATCTGCAAATAAAACAATTTTTTTTTTTTCCAAATATGAGAACTTCTTCTTGTGAAATTAATGCTATGCTTACTTAAATACATATGTGCGTGTGTGTAGGTTGTACATTTAATGCGTTTGAGATATCTTTGACTATATATTTGGTAACGTAGATTAGACATTACAACACAACTAAGAAAAGAAATTATTAAATTATTATTCATACGGTCTAATACAGTATCAATATATGCACTAAAAAGCACAAAAATGTTACATATTATCGTATATGCACCAAAATAACAATGACATGTCTTTCTCCAAAAGAGTGGCACAGTATCCTTAATTAGTTAAAAAAAAAATTCCCAAAAATCACATTAGGCAAAATAAGTTACAAATAAAACCAATCATGGGCTCAAATTTAAACACAAATGAGAAATTACAAGTACCTTGTCCGAGCGCCTAGTTTGTATCTCGGGAAGAAGCTGCTGCAACTTGGAGACAAGCTCATTGATTTGATCTTCACTGATTCTTGAAGATCCTGCTTGCCTTGATCTTGGTCTTCGGCTAGACATTTTTCGTATGATATGTAATTAATTTGGCAGGTATTTAAATGCAATTTTTGAAGGAGATCAAGAAATTAATCTTGTACAAGAGAATGTAACATGGTGCTTTGAAGAAGATGAAAGGGGAGGACCACAGTACCAAGTTTAGCACAAGAACAAAAGAAAGTGTTGTTTTAGAGTAAATTAAGAAGAGTTGTGCATGATAGAATGCAGTGGGTGGGATGTGTTTATATAGGATTTTGGAGTGAGTGAGTACTCACTATCAGTAGTTTCAAGAGATAATCTTACCGCGCTGTCGTATGCCCTTTTTTTTGTTTTATTTTAACTTATAGTGGTATGTTTTATTAAACACGAAGATAAATCATAGTACATATATAAGAGAAGCTTCAATCTAACTCCAATTTAAGATGGAAAATAAATATATATACTAAGTCCGAGATGGAAGTACTATGTTAGAGCTAAACAAACGTTTGAGCCATATTTTTTAATTATACATTTTTCTCCAAACTCATTTTAACTACATATTTTTTTTTAAAATAATATTATACGTAAACCTAGAACCTTTTTTTACTTTTTAACAACATATTCTCTAAAAATTCTCTATTCCAGAATATATTTTTACCAAATGATTGGACTCAAACAAGAGCTATACTTCATTAATCCTAGTCATATATATATGCCCCGTCATCATATGCCAAATGTAGTGTCTCTTTAACTTATGATAAATCTCGAACTTACTATTTCGAGATTAATTTTTAATTTTATTTATCTCCAGTGGGCTAAGGATTCGACTCTCTCTCACAACCACACAAGAGGAAGGGGGAGAGAGAGGAGTTGCTAATAAACAAAGGGTTGTCTGCGTGTTTGTCAGGCTCTACACACACTGCCGTGCATGTTATTTTATTGCATCTCAATGCTAACAATCCCAACATGAACGTGTAAAGATTTGGATATTCTTCTTGTATCAGAGTTTGAAAAGCTCAAACGAGCATTTGAATTTCAACAATGGTGTTTACAGAGAGTAAAACCTCACTTTCAACATTCGTATTAGGGTTTGGGCTACTTATTTAAAAAATATTGTATGCTTGATATAATTTGGGGAGGAAAAAAAAATAGAGCAAAAGTTTATAAATTGAAAGAATTCGATAACTATACACGGATTGATTACTCAAATTAATCTTCATGCAGCATGTGTTTTCCTCGTACAGATATCAGACGTACACGGACCTTGTTTTATATTGGTGTAGTGACGTCAGTGATGTGGTGGAACTGATAAAATTATAGCTTATCCTTCGATGACGGGCCATCTTCTTTGGCAGATCCAATCTCAGTTTAAGAACTAATGGCTTCTTGACGTTAAAATTTGTTGAGAGATCTACGAATATCCTCGAGTACTCTTTAAAACTTGTTTATCTATTTATAAAATTAAATTGTAAAATTATTACAAAATTCTCATTAATTATTGTTGAGTTTTATTCAATTTAACTCATGGAATACCAAATTTCAGGTTGTTTACTATGGTGATTAATTGGTTCTGTATTCTTCTCCAGGTACAGTGATCAATGGAAGGAGGCTAAGAAATCAAATTGTGAACTAACTTCCTCCTATATCAGATATTTTTAAAATTTAAATCTTTTTTTTTTTTGTCCAGGAGGGTTCTTTACGAAGTATCGATTCGAATTCCTACGGCAGCTGGAAGACAACATTTATGTTGGAAGGCAGATGTCATGTGACGGTAAAGTTATGGTGCGCTTTGTGATCCCTCCGAAGATTATGTCCGCACGTCGTAAATGGAGGTTCTCAGAGAGGAAAACAACTTCTCGAATGTCCGGTACAAAGGTGTATAATAAATAATCCATTTTTGGTCAAGTCCACCAACAAATATAAAAATATTTATGCATGAAATCTATTTAGATTAATTATTCTGGATTCTAAGTTGTCAAATTGACGTGTTTGTATGATTTATAAATGAAATTTTGATTCTCTGCAATGTACTATTTTCTGATGATAATTGCATAGGTTTTTGGACATGATTTTTCATAAACACGTGCATAAGAGGCATCCAATGGTTGGCAAGGTACGATTTTTCAATCACACAAAAATAATTAGTTTGTTTTATTAGCTAATAAAACTAAAGCTAAGTATTATTTTTATTCTTAATAAATTTAATTATTTTTTAAAAAATTTATAATTTAACCTATTTAAATAACCAATTCTCGAAAGATCCATACAACTCAATTATTATTTACTCTCTACCGTCTTATATCATGTTATATTGAGATTGCGTCGTTTTATGAGACTAGAAAAGGTACATTTGTAGGGGAAAATTAGTAGAAGAAATCCCAATAAAAGTAGGAGATAAGCAATTAACCCATGTTTGATAGAGATTAAAATCATAGTTTTAGTAGATTTTGATAAAAGTTGATGAAATTTGTAGTTGAAAAATTATTGGGTCTCATGAAATGTATGAATAAAATTATTTGTTGACTTTGATTTGAAATTTTGAATTTTAATCTAAACCAAACAGAGGGTTGATGAGAAGCAAAAAAAAAAAAATTAGATAGGATATTAATGAAATTTATATTGAAATAAACATTCATTCAGTCAAATATACTTTTATATATCTCTGAATAAACTAGTAAATCATTAAGAAAATTAATTAAGTGAAAAATAAGACTGTTCAGCGTGCATCCCGGTGCACATGATATTGATCCAATGGACAGTAAGGACACCACTCGAAATCACGAGGAACCCTAATTTTCTTGATTTCTTTCAAATCTAATCTGCTGTTTTTAAATTATTATTTTTTCAGAAAGTTTTTGACAGTCCAAGAAAAATATTCGGTAATCTTCGTAGCATCTATTAATATTAGATTTATGGCATTTGTTTTGGTTTATGTTATATATTTAATTTCAGAATCACTATGTTTGATAGGAATTTTTTTTTATGGAAAAAGGCATTTTCACCTAAATTTCAACTTTTGAAGTATTTGATTGTCATTTTTTTTTTCATTAAATTATTTTTTTGCCTTTGAAAATATACATAATTTTCCTTATTTTTCAGGAAAACACTTTTTTTGGGGGGCAGATTTTTGTTTTCCTCAAAATAAGGAAAATATTTTCTTTTTTATGAGACATTTTGCATGTCAATCAAATACATCCTTATTTTTCATAAAAAATATCATTTTTCCACTCGAGTTTCTACTTGTAGGATGTTTGATTGAAATTTTTTTTCAAGAAAAATATTTTTTAAAAGTTGGTCATGTGACAATATTTGTTTTTCCAAAAATAAGGAAAATATTTTCTTCGGTGAAATGTAGATTTATTTTCTAGTCAATTATCTCTCTCTTTCTCATCTATCCACCAATAAAAGATGGACAAATTTAACATTTTTAAATTGAAAATTAAACCAATCAAATACATTTAATTAATAATTTCAATACAAATAAGTTTTAGGCAAGTCAATTGCATAGAACTTATTTATTTTTCATATAAATTTCATATTTACAATCAAATCCATGAGATATATTTATGTAAGAGATATTGTTATTATTAATTTTCTAAATTAATTATTCTTGAAGTCGGTGAAGACTGAAGACTTTGGGAAAATAAAGATAAATAAAAGTTTTAACCGCTTAACACCGACCACATTTAATGAATTTTTATATCTATCTAAAATGTTGGGATTAGGTCCATCTAGTTATTAATTATTTAAGTTGAATCTTAGGCCACGGCCCATTTACTATATGAAATTTTATATTTATTTGATTTAAAACATAGTAAATTAATGAGGGATAAAAAGATTTTTTTTTAGTTCATGCAGACTTGTTTTAGATAATATTCAAAATTTTAATAAATTTTAATGAAAGTTTATGAAATGTGTTGTTGAAAAGTTACAATTTCTTGAAATGTGTGGTTCAAATATATTGTTAATTTTGACTTAAATTTTAATCAAATCTTTTAACTGAACCAAACATCAGAATTAGCATTCGATGATAAGCATAGAAGAACATTGTGTCTCGGCTTCTTCTCCTCCGCCTCCCTCTATATTTCGGGTTAATTAACCTACTTATTTCTTCGTAGTTCAAAAAACTCCCGATCCCATCTTCCATGCTTTCGAGCATTAGTTAACATTTATATATATTATGAAAATTTGCAGCAGCAGTACCAAATATTTCATTAAATAGCAAACTTTACTCAAACCTTTCATTTGTGTCATCCACTGTATCAAACATATAAACAACTCGCGTCCGGAATTCAAATTGACAGAAACCATTGGTTTGATCGATAGTTGACCAATAATTAAATATCTGACCAATTGTTGACCAATTTTTAAAGGGTAAAAATGTAACTTTACATTTTTCATATGAAAAAAATTAAAATAAAGAATTATTAAAAAAAAAAAAAAAACCAATCATCTTCTTCTCCATCCACCCCACAAGTACCCGCCCCCATGCCATCTCTTTCACCCAAGAAAATGCCATCGTCGAACCTCCTCTCCACCTCCAAATATTTCCTAAGATATGCCCATCGACAGTGATAATCATCCTTGCATAGCCTCCACCATCTCCTTCTTTCCCGTCGAAGCCGCTACCATCCATCGTCATCGCTCCCCGAGCCCGACCCTTTTTGGATGTCTTGGTTTTCCGGCCTACGTGTGTGGCGGAGACCGAATTCTCCAACTGTTGGTGCTGGAAGGAGGAAGCCCTGAATGTGATGACCTGGAAGGTGACCCCCATAAGGGTGCCAAGTGTAGTGCTCCTGTCATGGAAAAATGAACCTGTAATTGCAATTTTGATTTCCCAGATTTGCAGGGATGCGGGTGTGAGTGCGGGTGGGTGGGTGGTGTAAGTGTTATGCCCTAAACCCAATCGATTTAGGTTATAAACACTT
>CAIGRN010118191.1:0-10228 GCA_903798345.1 Fraxinus anomala
TAAAATCATTATCTAAGTACTTGAAATACTTGTCTAACACCTCTAACTTCTACTAGATGCATAATGAAATTCAATCCAAAGGACTTTTCCTTTTTAACCCTTTTACTTCTACTTAATTCGGGAAGATCTTGATTTACATTTCTTTTGTTATCCTCTCTTACAATAGGGTGGTATGAATCCGAGTTTGCTAACTTAGGAATAGTAGTGAATCTAATTACTGCATCTCTTGGTCACAGAAACTTGAAACTTTATTATGTTAATTAACGGAAAAAACCAACATGGCAATCTAATTATTTACCAACTGTAGTACCGCGTAGCTGTTTTGTTAATCAAATAATGGACCTAGCTAGAATAACTAATTTAGAATGAAACAAAGTTAAGTTACCATTGTGAAATTTTAGTGACAGGCTTGGTGTTTTAACCTGGCCTGTCTTGTATTCATGACAAGGCGCAGTGAAATACATTTGGCTTCTGTTTCGTTTAGATACCTTGCACTTTTGGCAAGTTTCTGTTAGCATTAGATTAATAGCAATAGTAGGATTTGTTATAAACTTTGACATTCTCTCCATATTTGGTTCTATTCTTATAACGAGCCAATTTTTATTGATGTAGCATTATACTAGAGAATTTCTAAATCTTGGGATTCAAGAAATTAAAATTGGATAAGCTGTTATGTTTGGCGATAAAAATTTTGGAAACAGTCCTCGAATCTTAAACATACCATGTAGTATATTACTTGTAAAATTAACAGATTAATATGTTGCACAGGCTTCCATGTTGCATATTCCGCCTTTATATTCATGTCTCTTTCCATGGAGAAAGGATAATTGGGACTCTCTATTTGTTTATTTTTGTTGCTCAAAAATGCTACTTGTAAGGTGAATTTAGAGGTGCTAAGATGGAAGAATTTAATTGACTGGTTTAACCTTTTTTTTTTTTGTCCAAAATCCAATGAAATAATGCCCGCTGGCATTCTGTAAACCAGACTGCAAAAACAGCCTGTACATGTGGCATTTCTCTTTGTTGCTGAGTTTACACCAGAGAATTTTGTGCTAAGATGTGGTTTTTGTCTGTTATTAATTTAATGATGTTTTCTATGTTTATTCTTTGCTTCCAGCGTCCGGTCAAGCATGCTGTTGAAAAATGAGCTAGCTGGATTTCTCTGTATAGGCTTATATCATCCCTTTAGTCCACACTATAGTTAATCCAGATGTCATCCAAAAAAATGGAGTCAAATCACTTCTCCCCTGTGGCATTATCTACTGATATTGCTCTTGTTAATTGTGATGTGCAGATTTTCAGGCACCATATTTCTCTTTATTTCTTTCTTTTATCACGTATTATTTTCTTGTATATTGAAGCTAGTTGCTTTCTCGGGTTTCAGATTGCTATGACTCTTTGGATCCGAATGGGAATTTTACAGTCACTTTTAAAATATTCAAGTATACAATTGATGGCTATGTGGTTAGTACTACAATTCACACTCTTTAATTATGTTTTATATTGAAATTATTCTTTTATTAAAGTTGCTATCTATCTTTTACCTTTGAATTATATTATAATAAACAGGTTTAGATTATGCTTATCTTTTCAGAGTTACTTCGAGCATATTAAGTGAGGTGGATAGACATCGCCAAACACTAAAGAAAAACGTAAAATTTTGTTTGTTGTTGTGTTCAATTCATGTCTATTGCAGCATAGCAAGCATGCCCTTTATGTTTTATGTAGTACTAGTGAAGTTGTTTATCATGTGAACAACCTGAATTGGCTTTCGTAGTGATTCAAGAAGCCGACCTCAAATTTTGCTTGTCCATATATCTATATTCGTACTTTCTATAATTTTGTAATTTAATGTTCTATAACATAATCACCTGTAATTGTATTGTCATCCACTAATCTGGATGCTTTTTGTAGGCAAGGGTAACGATCCAAAACTACTACCAGTATCGTGATGTAGAGAAACCGGGATGTAAGGTTGGACTTGGTCCAGAAATGAGATCATTTGGTCGATGTCTGGTGCTTTTGCTATCCAAAAAGGAAATTGTTCGTCTTTCAAATACCAAGTACCACATTCTTGTAAGAAAGATCTGGTGATAGTTGATCTGATGCCAGATGCATCGCCACTGAACAAGACGGATGGTTGTTGCCATGGTGGGATCCTTGCTGCCAATGCTGTTGTTCCTTCCATGTCCAACTCATCCTTTGAGCTTACAGTTGGCAATTTGGAAAAGAATTCGGCTGGTTACAAGCCTCTAAATCTAACTCTAACGGCTCCAGGACCCGGCTACACTTGTGTCCCTTTAAAGGATACGAATCCCATAGTTTCTTTAGTTACTGGGGGAAGAAGAAAAGAGCAAGTTTTCAGAAGTATTTTAGTGTCTAAAAGTTAACGTAATATTGTTGATGACATGTCAACAGCCAGTTGCTCGCTAGAAAGATCGTTCTAGAATGAATCGATGCACCTTGAACAATGACAGAAATCAGTAAATCCTAACTATAAATTTCTCCTTTTCAGGGACATGGAAATCGACATGCACATTCTCCAGTTATTTGGCAAACGAATCTCCAAAAAACAAATGGTTCGGGACATCTATGCCAAGAATGAAGGTTGGGGAGAAAATTACGAAAGGTGGTAAAGATTGAAGACAACGGCTGCATTTTTTCCAATTTTATCATTACCAGGTGTTCTTGAAGCTCCTCCATGCTAATTGTTCTTGAAGCTCTCATAAATGTTAGTAACTTAAGCCGCATTCTACAAGCACTACTGATTTACTAACTTGTTTAAACTGGAAAATAAATCCCAGAAATTTATAGAACTGTGGATTCAACAATATTTTACTTTCATATATTCAGCCTATGCAGATATTATGCAAATTGAATTCCAATAAATGACTTTGCAGGGTGGGGCGGGAAATTGATTTTGAACGCGGCTAAAGAAGGAGAAAAATTCAATATTTTTTTGTTATGCTATCTAATGTTATTTATCAAATATGTTATATTGTTTATTATACACAAAGGAAAAAGTAATATTTCTAACTCACATTTAAAAACAAAAATATATAAGCTTTTTGACCTAGCCAATTGCATTGAAAGGGGTGTATGCAAACATTTTGAATTAGGGGCATAATCAAACTTTTAAAAAAGTTGTGAGAAACGAAAATTTACATCCAAAAAAATCATCCATATAATTTTACATTCAAAAATTTACATAGAGTACGACTTTTTCGGATATAAAATTTCGAAAATTTTAATGTCATATTCCATGTAAAATTTTCTATTAAAATGATGTAAATTATATTGAGAAATTTGTATCCCCAAAATAATAATAATTGAGTTTTTTTAAAGAAAATACGAGTTAGACCTCTCTTTTTAAAACATGTATTTGATACATCTTTAACTATTTTTTATATCTATTTGGATCATTCGATATGTCTATGATATAGTTTTCGAAACGAGTTTCGAGATGACATGCGATTTGAAGATTCGGCTAGTATATGATCGTCGGAGAATTCTTAAAGTTAGTTTGTTATCGAAATACTAGTTTAAAATAATCTACTTTGACAAGTCGTAACAACATTTGTTACGGTTGGCTGTTTCGCGCGTCATTAATGACATAGAAACAGGCCGTGAACATTTCGAAATGGCATTAAGAATATAATATTTCGACTTCATTTGACATTCCATAGTGATTTTTAAAATTGAGGCAAAAATATAGAAACAAAGAAAAAAAAATTTGACTCCAAAGTTGGGGGGTCACGTGACCCCATGCCCACCCCTTGTCCGCCCCTAGCATTGAGTTGGTGAAAGGATTATCCTACGCTATTATCTGTGTAATTTTACTTACAAAATTATAATTGACAAATAAAATTATGGCACCAAAATTCTAAGATTAAAAGGAGTAACTTAGCTTATGTTTGGCTCATGTTTATAAACTGTTTATAAGCACTTAAATCATTTTTTATCTACATATTTTAAGAAATTTAAAAATATTATCTACTTATCAATTACTCATAATTTATATCGTTTCTAAACACCTCCCAAATCAAATGTGCTTTTATATGGAGATTAAAAGAGAAAAAAAAATTACATTATTTAGAATATGCAGAGATACGCTATAATCAATTTTAAAAACTCTTCCATGTCTAATTTAAAATACCAAATACAAGGGTTCTTTAGGAATTTCTTCCACTCATTCCTCAATT
The DNA here is from genome assembly GCA_903798345.1 of Fraxinus anomala. Taxonomy (NCBI): domain Eukaryota; kingdom Viridiplantae; phylum Streptophyta; class Magnoliopsida; order Lamiales; family Oleaceae; genus Fraxinus; species Fraxinus anomala. The sequence goes on from CAIGRN010118191.1 coordinate 4,203, forward strand.
ATATATTGATGTATCCACACGAGTCAATTACATGTCAAATACATTAATGGCTTGACTAATCCATTCACTAATGGATAAAACACGACATTAAGTTGAGTTACCTGATACAAATTGTAAGACACAAATGTGCATACTTAGCAGTTGAATGTACATAAATTGTCTACTAAAAACCCAAGATTTTACAAAGTTAAAACGGTAGAGATGGTGTGTCAAGAAAATAGTTCGAAATTAATTTGCAAAAAGATCTATAAGCTGTGGACTAGCAGTACATTTTTTCCTTTGTTTATAGTATGAAATTAGTAAGGTTTGTACTAGCAGAGAAAGAGGATTACTGCTTATTTCTTCTTTAGAGTTGCATTAAGAATGGCAGAATCTGATTTGATAATGTATCACGTAAATGTTTACGTTCAAATTCATGTTATTATTTGCTTATGTGAGCTTAAAAGCTAGAAAAAGAAGTTCATTTTCACTAAGGCCCTGTTTGATGAGCATTAAATTCCATGGAACTAGAAATTTCTTTTTCATTTCCCACCTAATGTCATGTTTGATGAGCCAAAAATTGATGGGAATTTGTTTTCTTGCTCCTTGCTCACACGCTTGATTTTCCTCTTTTTTGGGAAAAATCAATTCCCACAATTTCCAGTTGACTACTTTTTTTTTTTTTTTCCAGTAATGGAAACAAATTTCATAACCAATTGTATAAAAAAAAAATTCACTTTAATCAACAATTTCCATGTAAAACACAGCCAAACGAACACTAAACTTTGATTAAAAAAATAATTTTTAGGAAATTTTTTTTTCGTTTTTTTTCGTTTTTTACTTTTTGGCAATGGAAACAAATTTTATAACCAATTGTGGAAAAAATTATCACTTAAATGGACAATTTCCATGTAAAACAAAGCCAAGCGAACACAAAATTTTAAAATTTTTTGGGTGGAAAATTATATCAATCAAACAGACTTAATTAACAATTACATGCAAAACAATTTCTAGACAATTACTTTCTCTGAAATTCATTTTCTTTCCATCCATTTTCCATCCTTGCAATCAAACGGATCCTAAGAAAAGTCACATCATCAACAAAACTTATTTTCTTCTTTTCGTTGCATGGAACCTGTGGCCTTTAGTTTTTGGCTTCTTCGTTCAAATATTTTCTTGCACTTTTTGCAATTTTTTAGATTATAATTGCTTAAGATTTTTATATTCTATTCAAATTGGTCTTACTTCACTATGAGCCATTTTTATTCATATAGCATTATACCTGATAATTCCTAGAGCTTGGGAATCAAGTAACAAGAAACATGAAGAGGATAAGCTTTCATGTCTGGATTTTGGAAATTGTTCCTGGACACAAACATAGTATATAGTAGTTTACTCGTAAAATAAGCAGATTAATTATATGTTGCACGAGATTTCAAGGTTGCGTATTCCGCCTAGGGATTCATGTATCTTTCCATAGAAAAAGGAATACAGGGGCGACTAGATTTGTTTATGTTTTATTGCCGATTTATATTGGTCATAAAAGAATATTGTATTATGATGTGAATCTTGTCTGTTGCTAATTTTAAGGATGATTCCTATGCTTATTCTTTGTTTCCAGCTTCGTGTTGAAAAATGAGCTTGCTGGATTTCTCTGTATAGGTTTGTATCTTTCTTTCTTTTTGTCTATATTAATAGTTAATCAAAATGTTATCTAACTCTTCGACTATAACAGCTTCTGTCTATCTATTTTGAATTGCTTTATACCAGAAAACATGGAGTCAATCACGTCTCCTCGGTGGCATTATCTACTGATATTGCTTTTCTTAATTGGGACGTACAGATTTTCAGGCATCATATTTCTCTTTATTTGCATTCTTTTGTTATGTAGAGTTTCTTAGATATTGAAGCTAGTTGCCTTCTCGGGTTGCAGATTGCTATGACCCTTTGGATCCGAATGGGAATATTACCGTTACTTTTGACATACTCAAGTATACTCTTGATGGCTATGTGGTTAGTACTGCAACTAAAATTCTGTTTTAAGTTTCGTGTTAAGAAAGAAAAGAGTAAAATCTCATTCGTTATATTGTCCATTCTCATCTAGTGCTGTGGGGCAACCATGCCCTTACTAAAGAAGTTGTTGATCTTGTAAGCAATCTGATTTTGGTTTAGTAGTGATTCTAGAAATCGACCTCAAATTTTGCTTGTCCATATTTCTATATATGCACTTTCAAATCTTTTCAAACTTAGAACTTCTATAACAAAATTGCGTGTAATAAAATTCTCATCCGTTAATATTGCTCTTGTAGGCAAGAGTAACAATTCAAAACTACTATCAGTATCGTCATATAGAGAAACCAGGTTGGAAACTTGGTTGGATGTGGACCAGAAACGAGGTCATTTGGTCAATGTCTGGTGCTTTTGCCGTCAAACAAGGAAATTGTTCATCCTTCAAATACCAAATACCACATTCTTGTAGGAAAGATCCAGTAATAGTTGATCTGATGCCAGACGCATTGCCACAAAACAGATCAAACAGTTGCTGCCATGGTGGCCTATGCTGTCTATCCTTCCCTGTCCAACACTTCATTTGAGGTTACAGTTGGAAATTTGGAACAGAACAGTCCAGGGTACAAGCCTCTGAATCTTACTCTAAATGACCCAGGACCCGGTTATACTTGTGACCAGCTGATGGACATGATTCCTACAGTTTCTTCCGTTATTGGGGGAAGAAGAGAAGAGCAAGTTTTAAGTAAGTACTTTATTGTCAAAAATTAACTTTAAAGAATAACGGAATATTTGCCTAGTTTGGTGAAAAGAAACAGTGATTATTGAGTTCCCAAGTGCTTGACCTTGAGTTATGGCCATTTCAAACCATTTATACGGTTTGGGAAGATTTATGAAAACGCTTCCCAATCCTAAACCAGTTTTTCACCCAACTGAATAATATATTTTTCTAGTTTTAGACTAGGATAATACTAGGTTCTTGATCCTTGGATTAGGACCAGTCTAACAACATCCTAATTACGATTTTTTATTTATTTTTTTTCATTTCCAGGGACATGGAAATCGACGTGCACATATTCAAGTTATTTGGCTAACAAAATGCCAGTTTGCTGTGTTTCACTCTCATCATTTTACAATCCTAAAGTCACATCGTGTCCTTCCTGCAGCTGTGGATGTAACGTTTCTGACCGGCTCCCAAAATCATGTATTAGGTTTGTTATTCTGCATCAAAAGCCAAAATTTAAATAAATAAATGAGTTCCATCTTCCATCTTTAACCGTTTAAGCTTTTAGAGAGATGACTCAACAAGACATAACTGTTTGTGTATTTGAATATGTTGAACAGAGATGATTCAATTCCGTCAGATTCGCCAGATGTTGATATAGTTCAATGCACTGACCATATGTGTCCACTTCGGATTCACTGGCATATTAAGAACAATTACATGGATCATTGGAGAGTAAGAGTGACAGTCTCGAATTACAACTATGGGAAAAATTACTCAGACTGGAACGTTTTGGTTCAACATCCTGGCTTCGGACAGCCTGCCTCTGTATATAGCTTCAACAGCACAATGCTTCCAGCTATTGGTGTCCCAGGTACCCTAATCCTTGAGAAACTTATCTATGGAGTTTCAAATGGTCAATATGAGCACGTTCGCTTGCTAGTATAAAGAAAGTTACTTTGAAAATCACGTGTGGCAAAATAAGTAACTTAGAAATAAGACATACATGTTAAAAGGATAAAACAATGGACTAAAAAGACAGTACGTCACTTGAAAAATACACGTAATCTTATGTTTGGTGAGATGAGATCTTGTTCAATAATTTATAAAGTTTCAAAGGGTGAAAGTATGCTAAATGATAAAACAGGAGAAAAATGCATGACATACCGATTGAATACACCCGGCTAGACAACAATGAATAGACATCGTCAAATACTGAATATTTGAATATGTATATCGTTTTGTTTTGCAGAAGAAGTTGCCCTTTTCTGGGGGAAGCCCTTCTACAACACTGAACTTTTGCGAGCTGATATAGATCAATTGGGTTCTGTTACTACAGAAATACTTTTGCAAAAAGATTCAGAATCATTTACACTGAACAATGGATGGGCTTTTCCAAGAACAGTATATTTCAATGGTGAAAATTGCCAAATGCCACTACCAGACACCTTCCCCATGCTACCAAATGGCAGCCCTGCTTTACATAGCCAGTTTCTTCTTCATCTAATTGCAGTCTATTTGACGTACAGGATATTTGTTGGATTTTGATGCTTTTTTGGTCCTCTATCTAATTGCAGTCAGTTTCTAATTTCAGAAATAATATAATTTTTTTGTAACTAATGATTGCTTGAACAGAATAATGTGTAAATATATTTACGCAATCTTGAAGTTCTGAATTTCTATTTGTGGAAGATATGAAGAATATTTCTTGAGAATAGTCGAGTGTTTATGTTCAAATTTTGGAAATTCCAATGTGGAGCCTATGAATCAGACCTGCACTTTAAGTGGCCTATTAAAAATGTTGCTTTAGTTTTCCATTTTCAGTTCTGGTGTTAAATTGTTTCAGCACGACAGGGTGTAAAGGGTACATAGATAGTGAATCGAGCACTAAAAACTGACGGACACTCTCGAAGATTAATAATAATCTTGATCACGTCAATCCTGATACTATAAAATGTTTCATCAGATAATTTTATGTTACGGCACAATCTATCTGAGGTCTTTGAAGACCCTTTTCTTGTAATTGCCGTCACGTCACGGTTATAGTAATTGGATATTAATGTTCACCTTTATAAAATAATGTTATGTGATCAGAACTAGCTACTGAACATGAAATTAAATGGAAAGAGAAGGATTATTATGCATAGCAAGAACACTAACAGACAGACAAATTAGAAAAGAAATTTAAAAAAAAAAAATTATAGTACGTACAGATACAAGGTACACAACCATGACAAAGGTAAATACAGGACTCCATATAACAGTCCATAAATATATACTCTTTCCTCCAATTTTATCTGATGATATGCATCAAAATGATAAAAGAGGTTGTTATAACTTAATTAAGGGCATTTGCGCCTATTGCCGTGAGTGGTCAAGTTGGCATAGCAAGGGCAGGCCCGTAGTTGCTGGAAGTGCCCGGAGGCACTCGGTTGCACCTTGCGCAGCACGTCCCTCAAGCCTTCTTGCAAATATTTTCCCTCGAGGATAATTGTCACCTTACACCACAAGCCCCACCACAATCTATACACTACAACAACAAAAGCAATCTTGGCTCCCTTAATTTTTGAATAAGTTGTAACTTTTGGGTTTTTTTTTTTTTTGTCGCTATGTTAGAAATTATAAGTTGAAGGTTCCATTAAAATTTTGTATATAAGCTCGTTACATGAATTATTCTTCTGGTGATATATATTCAGTGGATTGTTAGGTGAGATGTCCCATCAAAGTTACAATCATTAAATGCAACAAATTTTATGATTGACACGAGGCTATCTAAGTCTCCATTTCTTCTAAAAATTGAAACCGATCAGCAAAAGATTAAATGAATTATATAAAAAGATTGAATGAATTATATAAAATCTTGTAGAAAAAGATTGAATGAATTATATAAAATCATCTACAAGATTTTATAATGGTTAGCGACGGAGTATAAATAAGTCTCTTTTTCATCTTGAATTGAGATCGACTAGGAAATAATAAAGAAATTAAAATAAAAAAAGAATATTAAGAATGAATTGCATGCACTAAACTTCATTTTATTTGCATATCATTTTAAGGGTCGAGTCCCCCACACCAATAAGAATATTTCTTGGTATATTAGATTAAAGAGAAGTGTCTTCAACAGTGCTTGTTTGGGATTCTTTACAAGTGACTGGAATTATAAATTAATAAAAATAACTTATAGATAAATGCATGCTGAAAAACGCATAGTTCGACCCAAATAACATCTAGAGGGAGGTGAATAGGTGTATAATGTAGAATTAAAATTATTAACGAATTAAACAGCAATAAGTCACTTTTTAATTCTTTTTTAGAT
>CAIGRN010118203.1:0-14487 GCA_903798345.1 Fraxinus anomala
ATAATAATGGAGAAAAATACAATTGATTCTTAAGTTCTAGTAATCTATTTTCTCACATTATAAAATTGTATAGAAGAGCTCAATATTTATAGGAAATATATAGGGAATGTCCAAACACCTAGTAGAGCTGTTGATGAAGTAGGATACTAAAAAATAGAGTCCAAAACAAATTTCAACTCCCAAAGAGCTTTCAAAATAGAACTTCAACTTGACATATGACTCCAATAGCATTCCAAACTGAATTCTTCTTGACGTAAACTTCAATTAGAATTTTTCAATTATTTCAATAAGGAATTTGTGTCACACCCAAATTCTAACAATCTCCACCTTGACACGAATTCTATTGCAACCAATAAAACTCCAAAATATTCTCCATTTGGAGAAGAAAATCCGTCTGCAAGGAATGAACAGTCTCTTCAACGATAACCAAAACTGATTTCTCCAACCAATACAAAATACTCAACTTCTTCTAATGAATCCAAACACTACGCTACAAGATTACCTTAGATTCCCAAAAAATCATAATGATTTTAAAATTCAACAAATCGGGTTGTAACATACCCTAAAGCAGAATCAAACCTAAATACTTGTAAAGAAGGTCCTTTGCTAGATTGTTCACCTTATACTACATTGAAAGCATGTTCAACAAAATCAGCATCCACATAAACACACTCCAAAGCAGAATCAATATCAAATATTTTTACAGAATGCCCCTTGCTAGATTTTACACATTCTACTCCACTTAAAGCATGCTCAACAAAATCAGCATCCACATACCTTTTACCATTGTGTTCATCTCTAGCAATTGAATATAATGACACCGCAGGTGATTGTGGCAAAGCGGTATTATCCATATCTCCTGAACTCTATTTAACAGTATTCTTAAAATTCGACCTTTTACGAGATCCTAAAGATATTGTACCAAACTAATTGTCCACCACGATATTGAACATGTGCTGATTGACTCTTCTAGATTCTGCACGACTCTACAAGATGTATAACTGAGACCTCTTCTGTCCATCTAATACAACTTGGGCACCTTTACAAACCCTCAAAACTTCATCTCCACCAAATAACTCATAACCCTTTGAATTAAGGATAGATAACGAGATGAAATTCTTCTTCAAATTCGGAAAATGTCGAACTTCGCCAAGTGTTCTAATTGTCCTATCCAATAGCTTCAATCTGACCGTACCAATTCTAACAACTCTACAATGTGCGTTGTTTCCCATAACCACGACATCTTTGGAAACAGTTTCATATGTAGTAAACAAGTTCTTATTATGACACATATGAAACGTACAAGCTGAATCCAGAATCTTATAATGTTCTTTGTGAGGTTTGCTTCACCTGAAGTCTCTGATTGCTTCCCATATCGACTTGCAGTCAACCTTTCTTTATTCTGCAATTTGTAGCAATCCTTCTTCATGTGCCTCCTCTTCTTATAGAAGTTACAAATCTGACTACTGAACTTAGATTTCGATTTGCCCCAACCACCATGAGCAACAAAGAACCTCTAAAATCAGATGCTTCATCTTCTCTTTTGAAAACAAAGCATTATACACCACCTCTATGGTGAGAGTATCACGACTATCTAAGATTGTGTCTCTAAATGAAGAAATCAATGCAGGCAACAAACGCAATAGGATCGATGCCAAATCTTCTTATTTATACTTTACTTCCAAAGTTTCCAAATTAGCGACAATCTCTTTGAATGCAGCTATGTGATCTTCCTACGATCCTCCTTCTGCCATTCGATGAGAATATAAACGCTGCTTGAGATGCAACTTGCTTGTAAGACTTTTAGTTATACACAATTGCTCCAATTTCAACCATAAAGTAGCTACTAAATCCTCATTCAAAACTTCCTAAAGAATGGTATTCGATAGATGAAGATGAATGTGAGAAACTGTCTTCTTATCCTTCCATAATTTCTCCCATGCAGTCAAAGTTGTGGGCATTTTGTTAATTCCCAGCAATGCATCATTCAAATCCAGCCGTGCGAGTACTACACTCATCTTAACATGCCATAGTGAAAATCTAGTACTCCAATCCAAAAGCGGAATGTCATACTTTATCGAACAGAAAAATCTCGAACAAATCAAACCCTATGCTCTTGCGGAACTGTTGATCTTAGGTTCTGATACCACTTATTATGAAACAAACAATATACTAGAATCGTTCTAATACCACTTGTTGTATTAATTATGCCCAAAATCTCTAATACCAATTTTGGGAATTCAAGAATCATGTATCGCTCGATATCACTTGATATGAAACCAACCACCAGATTGAGATATTGAAATTATATGACACAATAATGAAACAATAATGAAGTATTTAATCACAAACAAAAGAATAATAAAGAAGACAAGAAAATATAGCATATGAATTAGAAGATTTTATTACACCAATAATAATGGAGAATAACACAATTGATCCTAAAGTTTTAGTAATCTCTTTTCTCACATTATAAAATTGTATAAAATAGCCTAATATTTATAAGAAATATATAAAGGATATCCAAACCCTTTTAGTAGAGTTATTGATGAAGTGAGATACCATAAAATCGAGTCCAAACAAATTTCAACTCCCAGTGGGTTTCTAAATTAGAATTTCAACTTGACATAGGACTCCAATAGCATTTTAAACTGAATTCTTCTTGGCGTATACTTCAATTAGAATTCTTCAATTACTTTAATAAGGAATTCGGGTCACACCCAAATTCTAACAAGTTTTTATCAAATGAACTCTGAAAAGCTTTCTCCGAGCTTAATCAGTTGATGAATACAGACGTCCTTTGCTTCGTTGCAGAGACGCTTCAATTTGTTATCAAAGAGTATATAGATAGAGGTTGCAAATACGGATAAGTGTGATAATAAGTAAAGATCAATAATGTTTTACTCTAATTAATCTTTATGTATGGGTATAAAAAGAACTTTTTTTATATTGAAATTGGTACAGAATAAATCTTAGCCTGAGTTTGAGCCATTTTTCGAGAGTAGCCTTTTTAAAAGTGATTTTTTGAAGAGTTTTGTGGTTAAAATACGAGAAATTTTTTAAATTTACATGCAAAATTATTATACTAAAATAATGTATGATACAATAATGAAGTATTTAATCACAAAAAAAAAGAATAATAAAGAAGACAAGAAAATATAGCAGATGAATTAGAAGATTTTATTACACCAATAATAATGGAGAATAACACAATTGATCCTAAAGTTTTAGTAATCTATTTTCTCACATTATAAAATTGTATAGAATAGCCTAATATTTATAAGAAATATATAAAGGATGTCCAAACCCTCTTAGTAGAATTATTGATGAAGTGAGATACCATAAAATCGAGTCCAAAACAAATTTCAACTCCCAGTGGGTTTCTAAAATAGAATTTCAACTTGACATAGGACTCCAATATCATTTTAAACTGAATTCTTCTTGGCGTACACTTCAATTAGAATTCTTCAATTACTTTAATAAGGAATTCGGGTCACACCCAAATTCTAACAAGTTTTTATCAAATGAACTCTGAAAAGCTTTCTCTGAGCTTAATCAGTTGATGAATATAGACGTCCTTGCTTCGTTGCAGAGACGTTTCAATTTGTTATCAAAGAGTATATAGATAGAGGTTGCAAATACGGATAAGTGTGATAATAAGTAAAGATCAATGATGTTTTACTCTAATTAATCTTTATGTATGGGTATAAAAAGAATTTTTTTTATATTGAAATTGGTACAGAATAAATCTTAGCCCGAGTTTGAGCCATTTTTCGAGAGTAGCCTTTTTAAAAGTGATTTTTTGAAGAGTTTTGTGGTTAAAATACGAGAAATTTTTTAAATTTACATGCAAATTTATTATACTAAAATAATGTATGATTAAAAATGAGTTCGTGAGAAAATGAGTTTTAGTGGAAATATAACCACTTTAAAATATAAATTTAAAATACAAGAAAATTGGAATAAAATTTAGGAGTTAATTTCACCAATAAAATAACTTAAGTTTATTAGAATTTCAAGTTGGTCGTTGAAGTTCTTTTTTACCCGTTGAGTTGTTCAAATTTATAACAGTTTCACCGTGGACACTCGATTAGAAAAATTAAGATATGATCTGATGTCGCATTTCCAAATTGATTCCCTTACACGTGCCGTTTAGATTTCTTATATAATATATGGGGAAAATTCCATAAAATCAAAATATCACATTTTTACAACTATTATAGTGTGTTAGGATTAATTTATATTTAGATAAAAGATGGATTTGGAATTTTTTTTCCAACAATTGTGGTTTTACTTCAACCAATTAAATTTGATCAATTGAATTAATGATTTGTCGCTCCATCTTGACATTTAACGGATATAAAGTTTTTCTAATTGAGTGGCCCACGGTGAAACTGTTATAAACTTAGAGACTAAATGGGTGTGAAAGAATATTTTAATGACCAACTTGAAATTTTGCTAAAAACTTTAGCGATGATTAGTGAAATTCAAGTGCCAAACTTGTTTAGGGTAGTACTAGTAGATGCATTGAGTGGATCCAAGAAGAAGGAATAATCCCCCAAATTCAATATTCAACTTTGAGCTGTACGATGGATCCCCTTTACCACTCTACGAAACCGGCTCGACCAGTCACCGGTCACACCCTCCATTTCAATCACCTAACAAGCTAAAGCCTGAAAGGCACGTCCCAACGACAACGAGTTACTACGAGTAACGACGAGATAGTCCTCAGTCAGTTTTTACCCACTCTCCATCACACTGCGTGCATCTCACTTCCGGTCTCCTGTTCCGTAATTCCAATCCATCTTCACTTTCTCCCCGCCACACGCACAGGCAAACGTACTCTCCCCCTTTAAACCGCCCTTCTTTGTTCTCTAACTCTACAATTCCCCTTTCCCTCTGGTAAACATGCGAACGCTTTTCTCTCTCGTAATTCTGCTCTGCCTTCTCTCTCTAAATGCCGGTGATTCGAACCCTCAAGACCATGTCGTAAATGGATCTTCTGTATTGAATTCTTCTAGACCTGAAGAACAAAGCTTAGCCGACATGATTGATCGCGCATTAGAAAAAGAGTTCAATGAGACTGATGAACACTCCGACGGTTAGTTTAGATCCACTCTTTTTCTGGTTTTATTGGTTGTACATTCTTCATGTATTGCACATTTTTTATGATTTTTAGTGTGTAACTAATTGGAAGAATACTTCTCTTTCAATTCCTAGTTTGTTGGATATACAAAATGTCGTTAAAGCTAATGCTGCTGATCATAGATATGTGTGGTGTACTTAAACTGACTTGAAATATATAAGAGATCCTTATGTAGTCTTTAATTCTTTCTGTTCTTGGTAACTTGAGTTCTTTCTTTAATGTGTATGTAATCTGTGTTTCAAAACTGGTTTATATGCATGCAAAAGAACCACTAAAGATGTAGGGTTTTGGGATCATATTACTAAAATGCTGATTGAATCTTTGGTATCTTTAGGATTCAACTTATCTATACACTCCTGACACTTTTTCTATAATGGACTAAGATCTCGCCAAATATCTTTTGTCATAACTATTCAAACTTCTGGACAAATGCTGGAATCACCACTCCTAATCTATATGACAATGCATACTTTTTGGTATAGCAAATAATGTGTCCCAACTCCTACTACAACTCTCTATCTGTTGTTGAATCAGGCTTCCATTTCCCTCCATCTTTATATCCTTGCCCTTTATGTTATTGCATTAAAATAAAAGTCAAGTGTGACTGTGTGAAAATGCAGATAGGCTTCTTGAGAAACAATGGAAAAATATTCTATGCAATTTGGAAATTTCAATTGATTGGATTTTCCGTCGTTAACTTTACCTGGAACATGTGTAAAATTGAATATCATTCCCTCCATTTCAAAATAAATAATTTGTTTTAGTTTCTGTTAATGAGATGGCTTTTCAATTTAAATTTTATGTGATGTGCTTATCTTTTCTAGGTCAATAAATATCTAAATGATGGTATTCAATGTGAGTTGTAATATATGTCAATTTAAAATGAGTATGAAATTTTACATTTTAATGTCCAGTTAACCAAAACAATCATTCTGAAATGGAGGAATTATTATCTTCTAAAATATTTGGGAGTTTGGCTTCTAAAATATTTGGAATTGCAATGACTGGGTGGTATAGGATTGGATTTGTCTCCATTTAACCTATATATCCTTGACTGTTCATTTACTTCTAGTAAATTTTTTTTTTCTATTGAAGAATAAAAGGATATACCATGTGCTTTTTTTTTCAAGTCAAATAATCCATTTCTCGTAAAAATTCAATGTTATTTATCATTTTACACCACCATTTACTCCTATATTCAATGGAAAAGATTCAAAAGTGTAAAAGAACTAAAATATAAAATCAAACTGCAAAATTTAATATATTTGGGTTGAAATTTGGGGTAATGCCCATATTAAGTACGAGTATGATGCCACTGTGGTTTTCAATTTTCAAAGTTCAGAGCAATACTGATATTTGTACAAGATAAATGGACGATAAATGAAGAAAAGGTTAATTGTAGAGGATAATAATAAAATATGTATGGACTTGGAATTCATTACTTGTGAGTCACTGTAAACTCTATGTTAAATATAAAGTAGATAGAATCTTTGTTAAGGAAGTAGTGTTGGTAACGTAAGACGTAACACAAAAATGATGGGAAACAACTAAAGTATACTCTAGGAGAAAGACTGAAAGATAGAGTTTGAGTTACTCTAGTTGATCTATTACATAGTTCATACTGGATGTAATTTTTGTTTATCTACGATTAAGTTATTATTATTATTATTTTTTTGTCATGAAATCTATATAGGTGATACTGAGTGAGTACCAAATAATATTGTTACTTCCTCTCCCCTTCCTTGTATGTTTTCAGTGGGACTCATTTTTAAATATCTTTTGTAGCCTATGTTGTCTCTTTGTGTTTGTACTTTTAACATGTCAGTCAGAAATTCTGATAAAGGAGGTTCGTTGCATTATCACTTTCTTTATGACCATGGATCTCCGGAGTTGTGCCTTTCGTTCTAATCTCACATTCAAGTTAATAAAGTTTTCAATTAGCAATATATTTAACATTGTTCTGTTTTTTCATTGAGTACATGGGATTACAAGTTATATATTGTTAGTAATGCTATTTGTACATCATTGTGAATGATGTATGGATTGATGATGTGGAAGAGAGAGAGAGAAAGAGAAAAAAAAAAGAGAGTGAAGGAAAGAAAAGAAAGCTAGTTAATATAAACCACATCATGAATCTGTACACAATGAATTACAAGTAGCATTACTCCTATAACAGATGGACAACGCTCAATTTAAATGGAATACCATCTAAGCCTTCACAAGGTTTTTAAATAAATAATCATTGGATAAAGATGGTAAAGTCCTTTCAACTAAGTTTGCAAGTTATGCATAAAACTATTATCTAAGGAGATTTTGACCACTAACCTCTTGTCAATTTACAAGTTAAAATACCCCCGAGTTTAGCTATATTGTAATTAAGCTGACTACATGATTCCAAAAGCTACACATATTAAGCATGCAACACAAGAACACTGAAAAAGTTAAGGAAACTTTAAATTCCATATGTTCCAATCCAATCTGATTATGGTCATTTTAATTCCATAAAGTAATAATATTATCTTCGTGAGTAAATTAGCTATAAATCCAACACTTGCTGGAGGCATGTTGGAGGCAACCTAGCAATAGGAGAAAAACATTTTTCTTACATCTCTTTATCCCTCTCTGTTTGTTCTCTTTTGCAGTCCCAGATCATGGTAGCTTCAACAATAGTGTGACAGAACAGCAGGTTGGTATCCTGCTTTGTTGAGCGTCTTAATCCTTTCTACTACTTGTGACTTGGGAGATAGGATTCTACTTTGCTTTTTAAAATCATGAATGCTAGACTTTTGACATGCATTCTAAGATATACGCTACAAGATAGCTGATGGAAAATAACATAATAGCATGCTTTTTAGATAGCTTATTAAATGTATCCAAGGTTAACGAGGTATGGCTGAAGGAATCCCTTTTTCTGCTGTGATTATTTTTTGTTTCTATATATATGTCTAGTAATGTTTGTGATAGGCCACTTGTGTGGTTCTGCACTTATTCTTCTATTCTTTATGTGGGGACTCTGAATAATATGTTTAAATGGAAATGTTCATTCTCAATATCACCTATGAAGCCACCCTTTCAATCAAGTTGCTGACATTGTGCAGGAAATAGGAAGATTAGTTTTGCATTAAGCTGTTAATAATTGTGTAATAGAAATCATATTGCATTTATTATGCTGGGCGACATCCCCTCATTTCTCTTTTGCTGATAGCACAACCTATACATGTTTTGTATATTTTTCTTTATCTTGGAACCTTGTCTCAGACCTGACATTTAGTAACACATTTCAGATAGGCTCATGAGGGTTTTAGTTTTGAATTAGGTTTTGCCTGACATGATTTGCGACTTTTCGTATTCAGTTGGTTACTTGAAGTACATGGGTATTGTCATAAAATATTGTCATAAAATGATGTACAACTTCAAAAAAGTGGGTGTGGGGCTTAAGATTTGAGTGAATCAGAATGGTCATTTAATGAGGAGGATTAGACATGTGCAACGATGTCCGTGGGTCATAAGACTTGAGGGAATGAGAGTGGTCATCTAGTCTAGAGGTTAGATAGGAGCAATTAAATCCAATAGGTTTAAATGTATAAAGGTTTTGTACTTGCAGCCTGATCATCAAGTTCACTTACGTTGTCTCACAAAATAAAATAAAGGCCTTGTTTGTCACCCATTATTGTGTTGAAAATGGAGTAATGAATAGTATTTTTTGGAGAATGTGTGGTTGAAATTTAAAGTAACTTTATTGGTTTATGTGTATAATATTTTATTGGATAAACGTGTGGTGGAGAATCTAGATTAATGGTAGACAAACATGGGCAAAATGTTGACAGAACTACGTCGTTTGGTTTATGATCATTGGCAAACTATGATGTGTTTAAGGAAAATTCTTTTCAATACAAAGCAGTAATTACTATTATTTATTCCTCTCAAAATAATTTTCTCAGTGCTATTTTTAAGCCTTCTGATCTATTGTCTTCACTGAATTTTTCTCTATTGAACTTTTGAAATTCTCAGGCAGTTCTTGAAACTGTTGCCAGAGTTAAGTCCAAGAAGAATGAGACAAAAGAGGAAAAGTATGTTTTACTTTCTCCAAATATGTTGCATTACCTTGCAATACTTTAATGTAATATTTATGGCTTTGTGCCTTTAACAATCTTTATTCACATTTAAAAAGCTTAAATATAAGTATTGTTATACCTATCTGACTCTTATATTAGGTCATTTGAGTTTCATGATGTTTTTAACCTTGATAACGAGAATGGAGCAGAAGACACGCCGACCTTAATAGACCGAAAGGTACTTATTCTATGAGCTAATTAGGATGTCTTGTGCAATGAGGCATAAGAATAAAGTTACACATGGTCATAATGATTTCATATTTGAACCCAGTTAAAATAATTTTCAGGACAATGTCTTCATTATGTCCAATGCCAAGTCAAAGTTTCCTGTGTTACAGTTGGATTTAAGGTTAGTTTTCAATCTCCCTGCCTCTCCCACATACATCGCTTATAGTACATAATTCAGTATCTTGTTAGTGATAATTTATTTTGTATTATTGGCAGATTCATATCTGATCTGGTAGTTGTCATTGTCTCTGCAACTTGTGGGGGAATTGCCTTTGCCTGCGCTGGACAACCGGTGCGATCACTATGACTTCTCTTTACCTTTTCCATGAATTTGCAATAGAGGTGTCAAAATATGCGACATGGGCCGGCCCTCCATTAGTGAGGCCTGGACTGCGCGACAGGGAATGGAAAGGCCAGGACTGGCCCAGTCTTGGCCTGGTTTTTTTAATTTTTAATTGTTGTTTTTACATGGATTTAGTGCAAGTATAAAAAAATTTTGAAAATAGCCTGCACAGTCAGATTGAGTGGGCATGCACGGGCCGTCCTCATGGCTGGGCCAGCCCACATTTCGGGCTTTTTGTGGCAGGCTTGGTCCTGCCTGTCCATTTTACACTCTAATTTACAATATTGATGAGTTTGAACCTTTTTCATTTCCTTATTTCTCCTTTTGGTTTCCTTCCAAGCCTCCGTTTGGCAAAATTTATAAACGATCAAACTTATTTTCAACTACACATTCCAATGACCTACAAATGCTACCTACTTATCTACCGCTCATTTCTATCAATTTATAAATTCTTCCCAAACGGAGGCTAAAATGTGGAGGTTGCTTAATGAATGTTTTCTAGTTTGGTTATTGCAGTATCATATTTCGAAGGAGTGTCTTCGACAATCTGCTTCTTAAACCTTGCAGGTCATAACTGGATATTTGCTAGCAGGATCTGTGATTGGACCAGGTGGTTTTAGTTTTGTCAGTGAAATGGTTCAAGTATGTTGCTTTCATCTTTCTTCTAATTCTTCATCATGAATATTTCTTTCACGCTTCTTTTTGACTGAAATCATATAGCTGTTTTCTCCTGTTTACATTTGCTTATGAATTTTGACGAATATAAAAACTTTTTGACTTCTGCTCTGTGTTGTGCTTTATATTGTTATTCATTTCAAACCTTTTTATTTTTCTCTTTTCATGAATTCTAATTTCTATGTTATTTTCTTAATCTCAACTGTGCATCTCCGAATCCTCATAGGCTTTTGCTTGCAGGTTGAAACAGTGGCACAGTTTGGAGTTATTTTTCTTCTTTTCGCGTTGGGCTTGGAGTTCTCCACGGCGAAGGTTGACTTCTGTTTATCTTCCCAAATCAACAAAAAATTGCCGTTTTGTCATGATATTTATTAAAACACTCAATGAAATTGATTAACATGGTTGATGGTGCAGTTACGTGTTGTACGGGCAGTTGCTGTCTTGGGAGGGTTGCTTCAGATATTTCTCTTTATGTGTTTGTGTGGTATAACAGCCTCGGTATGTCATGTCTTCTGATTTCTTTAGATAAATAATGCACAGGTTCTTCGTCAAGAGTATATAATGTATTGAATGACATTACATGATTGTTTAACATCTGGTAAATGCATCATATATTGTTCAATATTTTACTTATCAATTAAAAATTGTTTCAGTATTTGGGCTACTGCCCTTTAAATGGTGCAACAGCACTCGTTTTCCATTCTTTAGACATTAATTTCTAATGGAGACAAATGCTTTTTGCAGTTGTGTGGTGGAGAAACATCAGAAGGGGTTTTTGTCGGCGTCTTCCTCTCAATGTCTTCTACTGCAGTGGTAATTCTTAGTTTATTTTAAAACTTTTAGCGTTCTTGTACTTGGCAGTTAAAATACTGATTCTTTTGACTACTCATTCTATTTCTCTCTTTAAGTTCTATTTAGCGGAGTAAAAAGTGAATTTTGCTATAAATCTAAGCAAAAGGCTAGTTTTCAGAAGAACCCAACATATGCCAGCTGAAGCCTGTAAAACGAATTAAATAATTCCTTTTCGTCTAATTTTCTCAAATTATCACAAATCAAACACACTGCCATAGGACTTTACTATGTTTACTAGTGGTAAAGCTTTAATCTTTCCTAAAAGTCCTTCATGGTATAGAGAAAAAAGAATTTCAGTTATCATGAACATGAAGTTCACATAGAGAAAAAGAAAAAAATAAGTGTCTCGAATAATCTCTGCTATTTGTATTGAGGACCATGTTCCATGAAAAATTGTTAGTTTTAGAGGAGTCCGTTATATTTCTTTCTTTTTATGATGAAAAGGACATTTTTTCTAATTAGTTGTTCAGAGAGAACAAAATAAGAACTTCAATTTTTATGTACTTTGAGAAATAGGTGCATGAAGATTTGATCCAAGCCCCCAATTTCAAGGAATTAAAATGCCAAAATTTACTCCATGATTAGTTTGAGGCATCTCCATTTATGTTTCCTTTGTGAGTCTAAGTTAAAACATTCTCAAGTTTTGAATAGTAATTTCTGGACACGAACTAAGAATTATGGCCTTGTGTGCTGGTTACTTGAAAGCATTTTGTTCCCTTTTCCAACAATTGATGACTTCATTTGACTTTGTGGTCAAACAAATAGTTTTTGGGAGCCTAATATCTTAATAAGAACACTTTTCCTCTCTGGAAGAAGTCTACATGACTGCAAAAGTTTGACTGAGAACACTTTTCCTTCCTGCTTGTGCACATTAAAGGACATACATATGGAAATAATTATAGGAAGAAGACTTGAGATGGTATGGGGCTTCTTATCACACATGGCTGATTAATTGTGAAGAAAAATGTTATTAACCTTCATTAAGATTAGTAAAAACCTAATTTATAATCTATCATTATAAAAAAATTCTACGAAAAATGAAGCTGTCAATCCCTTTTGACGAGGGATTACACCTATTAACTGCTAAACATTAGGGATTGCACCTATCACACATAAATAAATTATCTATTTACAGCCATAAACAAATTTGTATATTTTAATATATGAATATTGAATATTTCCATCACTTTTCCTTAAGCTGGTGAATAGATGTTATGCATTCCCATCTTGGCTATAACTTTCTAAAGTGTTTCCCACGCCAATCCTTTAATTAGAACATCAGCCATTTGTCCTCCCGACAACACGAAAGGGATGCAATTCAAATTACATAAGCTGCCAGTCGTAATAAGATCAAGCGAGGAACCAGAGTTTAGAGCTCAACACATGAACTAGTGAGTTATTGTGGCTTAAAATAATTCTGGAAGATGAAAATATAAATAGAAATCACCAATGAGATTGTATTGTGACAACAAATCAGCTATTAAGATTGCTCATAATCTGGTAGAACATGATCGACCAAGAATGTAGAAGTTGATGACATTTCATACAGGAGCATCTGTATAGGCTTTAAGAAGCAAATTTTTACCTTTCCTTAAAATCCAAGCTTCCTTTAAGGTAGTGTAAAATCTGATATTAGCTTGTAGATGAATCTCTTTCGGGTGCTTGAACTTGCTTATTGCATTCATGTCGTATGCAATTTTTGGTCTTGTGTGTGATAAATAAATCAATCTTCCCTCCAATCTTAGGTATCCACCTCGATTTACTTCTTTATCCTCTAATGCTTCCCTAAGTTTATGATTCGGTTCTATTAGAGTTTCCAACTGTTAATCCAAGCTTTCCTCTCTCCAGGCAAGTCGAGGACATTAGGGATTACACCTATCACACATAAATACATTATCTATTTATAGCTATAACCATATCAATATTTTCTAAAATATGAATATTGAATATTTCCAATACTCTCCCGCAAGCTAGTGGATAGATATTATACATTCTCGGCTTGCTATAACTTCCTGAAATGTTGTGCTCGCCAATCCTTTAGTTAGAACATCAACCAATTATCCTCCCGATAACACGAAAAGGGTGCAAATCAAACCACTTTCCAGGTTCTCATTTATGAAATGTCTATCAACTTCTACGTTCTTGGGTTCGATTGCGTTGTACCGGATTATGAGCAATGTTAATGGCTGATTTTTTGTTGTAGTACAATCGGTCATTCCTATGTGATATTTTGATCTTCTAGAATTATTTTAAACAACAATATCTCACAAATTCCATGTCCGTAGCTCTAAACTCCGCTTCCACACTTAATCTTGTTGTGACTGACTGCTTTTTGCTCCTCTATGTCACCAGATTTCCTCTAAAAAATGTGCAATAATGCGACTTCGATCTCGTGTCTACCACTGATTCTGCATAGTCAATATTTGTATATGCTTCAAGAAGCAAATTTTTACCTTTCCTTAAATTCGGAGCTTCTTTTAAGATAGTGTAAAATCTGATATCAGCTTGTAGATGAATCTCCTTCGGATTGTTCATGAACTTGCTTATTACACTCACGACATAAGCAATATCTGGTCTTGTGTGTGATATAATAAATTAATCTTCCCACAGTCCCACTAATCTTAGGTATCCGCCTTGATCCACTTCTTTGTCCTCCAATGATTCCTCAGGTTTATAATTTGGTTATATTGGAGTTTCTATTCATCAAGCTTTCCTGTTTCTTTGAGTCTCTTATGCTCGGACTCCTAGAAATTGTTGGAGTACTCATGTCGGATACGACACGACATGGGTATGAGTATGAGATATGTGTCGGATCTTCCAAATTTCAACCGGACACTTCATCATTTTTTCTTCTTTCTTTTTTTTTTTCTTTTCTTTCCCTTTTCTTCTTTCCCACTTTTGCTCTCTATAAACTTAGCGTCGTCGCCGAGAGGATAGAGAAAGATAGCGACATTAGGTTTTCCCTTTTTTTTCTTCTTTCTTTTTTCTTTCCATTTTCTTCCCTTTGTTTTGTCCTTTCTCTCTCTATATCGGTGCTTTAGAGTTTTGTTTGTATAAAATGAAAATGAAATTCATATAGTGCTAATTAGTGCTTCACTAAGTCCAAATTATAATCAAGTTCCTCATTT
>CAIGRN010118220.1:0-16754 GCA_903798345.1 Fraxinus anomala
TTTCGTTGTGTTGTAGTTTTAATATTGATAGAGACTCTTGATTTGTCCTAAATTCTGTACTGTATTATCATTAATTAATTAGTCTTAACTACATACGTCTTGCATATGGTCTTGGTAAAGAAATTAAATACTAGTGCAATCGATACATTTAATTGGAGATTCTATGAGCACGAAATGAAGGAGACATAATGCCTTACCTCAATAGGTAGAAAAATTAGGACTATGTTGAACTTCATTATCTTTTTAGCATGGCATCAACACCTAATCATCTATGCATTGTCTTTTTTTAAAAAGAATAGAGAAATTTTCAAACGCAAAGTCTAGAAAATAAGTTTTGAATCAAATATCTTAATATTATTTTTATCACCTATTATCATTTCAAGTGTTTTAAGTTTAATGTAACTAATGTTTAAGATAATTTTTTTTTATATTTACGCTATCATATAGCCAATTATACTATGACACGTGCAAATGCACATGCGTCTTACTAGTATTTTAAAAAAATGGTTTCTTCTTCCGCGAGACTTGAAAATGATTTAGCAGAAGGTTTGTTAGAATAATACATGAACGTTTTTTAAAGATAAGTTTTTTTTTATCAATTTATGTTTATTAATACTTTTGAGTGTATAAGGCCTTTTTGATAAATATTATTTAAAAAAAAAAAAAATTCATGCTCATTTTTAACTACACATTTTCATAGTAAAATATTATTTACATAAACTCAAAACTTTTTCTTTTTTTAATCACACATTATTCGAAAATTTATTATTAAAAAACTCATTTTTGCAAAAGATAAAAAACTAACAAATATTAGTTTGCACAGGTACTACGTCTATAATTAAAATTAATGCATTTAAACATAATAGTACAAATATAATTTTTAAAGGAAAATACTAAATGTACATTTAATGGCTTATATTGTGTTTGACATTCCATTTATTTTCAAAAAATTGTGGACGAAAAATATATATATATTTTTAAAAATTGTCCAATGATATGTTGTCACGGGTTACTGCACGTGGAGCGAGATTTACCTAATGCACACTTACAATTGTCGAGCCTCCATCCCTTTGGAGTGATCGGACCTTCGCGACGGGTAGCGACTGCGGGTTTTTACGTTAACAAAAAAAAAAATGTACATGTAACATGATCATTTTTTAAGTGAGTCCCATTTTTCATCAATTCTTTAACATCGATTGAACTTATTTTAATCACAAATTTTTTAATAAAATAATATTATGGCAAAATCAAAATTTTTTATTTTATTTTTTAACTGCACATATTTCATCACAACGCTATTATAAAATACATTTTAAAAAAAAAAAATACGGATCAAACAAACCCTAAAATGTACATGCCCGTTCCGTGTTTACAAGCCACAAATTGCATCCACGCAGGAGGCGAAGACAGAACCTTGACATCAGGCTTTGTGGCAAAATAACTCCAGACGCCTCAAACTATTCAATCTCTTCTCAGTACCAAGGAGAAGGTATGAATTCTCAATTTTAATTTTATTTTTTTATGACTTACGCAAAACATTGTGAATTTTATTATGTTTCCATTCTTCGTCGGTCTTTCTTATCCCAATTTTTCATTTCTTTTATGTTCATACGAGGAATCAACTGGGATCTTTCGAATTTAGATGTTTTCTCATTTTTTAATTGTGGGTAGATTCATTTTTATGTTATGATCTGGAGATCTTGATCCTATACTTTTACGCGCGCAATTTCTTGTATACTGATTTCAGTGTCCAGATTCAGTTATAATTTCTTGCTTTTGGTTTAGGTTTTTGGGTCTACAACCTATAGAAATCATGTGGTTTTTATAAAAGATCTTGTATGCTACCTTTGGTTTCGAAATCAATCATATGTAGGATTGTTTTTTTATAATTTTTTCAACCAGTAGAATTTTCGTCGAGTTTTATTCTTTAGCATAATTAGTCGGCAAGTTTATATAATTGGGTATGGTTAAGACATCAGTGTGGTATTTTCTTGCTTACATCGAGAAAATTGTATATGCCAAATATGGGCATTCTTAATTTGTAAACCTTAAGATCATCATCATTGAACTATAACTTGTTCCGTGTTCATATGTTTTTCTCATTTAGATAAATTTAAATTTTTTTGTATAATACTTTCCTATGAATTATTATTTTTTGGGGTGTAGGCAGTAGATATTTGTTTGATAATCATATTAATAAAAAGTAAGGTTAGCCTAAAATGAGGTAGAATAGCGAATTACATAATTGATCTTTTGCCTTGTTTATTAAGTTTTATTTAGAAAAGATGGACATTAAATTTATGTGTAGAAAGATCAGTTGTTTTAAATTGTTGTTATTGGTTTGTTATTTATAATTTTATATCTGTTTTCCTTGAAATACTGGCTAATTATGTTTTACTGCTGCAGCTTATTACGATTAGAAGATATTGAATTCTACATTTATGCTCCGAGGGTTGCATAGAATATATATAACAGAGTAAATAAAACAATAGAGAAATGTTTTCTCTGTTTTATGGACTGTGGAATTACGCTTTCAGCAAGACGGAGTTTCATGTTCTCATTCTCGGAATTGACAAGGCTGGAAAAACGGTAATATGCTCCAGTATTGTTCATTTTCTGCAAACACAAGATTTTTTCAGAATTGTCATTCTCAGCCAGATCATTCGATGTATGAGTTGATACTTGAATATAGAACAATCCATGGAATTTATGATGTCAAACCCCCTCACCCGTCCCCCTTCTTGCCTTGTAGCCACAGAGACACGCCGTCTTGTCTTTTATAAAAGTATATAAGCTCTGCATGTTTATCTGTAATTGTTTTCAACTCATTTTGTATATAAATTTGCAGACAGTACTGGAGAAATTGAAATCCCAATATTGTAATGTGGAAGGGCTTCCTGCCGATCGAATTGTTCCAACTGTAGGACTCAACATTGGTCGAGTTGAATTGTCAAACACAAAACTTGTATTCTGGGACCTGGGAGGTCAGGTTTGAAATGCACTCTTATCTTGTTATTTGGTTGATTTTCCATGATGAAGTATATTCTTTCAACTTTTAAGTGGAAACTCTCTTTTAATTTACCTTCAAAATGACGAGACTTATTACTGGTTTTCTTCTTTCTTGATGTTTCAATTTTGACGAATGGAAACTAGATTTAGTTTTCTTAATTTTAAGTACTGAATTCAGCTGTTATTTCATAGACAGACTTCTTAGCATGCTCTATTTATCTATGTTTACTTCATCCTGAGAGTTCTACCACTGATGGAAAGTCTTTATGTTTCATCAGCCTGGACTTCGCTCAATTTGGGAGAAATATTATGAAGAGGCACATGCTGTGATTTATGTAGTTGATGCAGCTAGCCCTTCTCGTTTTGAAGATTCAAAATCTGCACTCGGTAAGCATTGCTAGGGAGAAATGTATGTTGGCTTAACTGACGATGATGCATGTCACCATTGTTGCCTTTTTAGTGTGATTTTGTGACCGTGTTCACTGACCTAATTTTCAATATGGTGTTCAGAGAAGGTTCTTCAGCATGAGGATCTGCAAGGAGCCCCACTTTTGATATTAGCAAACAAGCAGGTAAGCTGTTCCTTCTGTCACCCTCCAAGTTAGCAACTTAGCGTTGACCTAAAGCAAGTGAATCGTGATTGAGGAAAATCTACTTTGCTTTTCCCAATTCTGCGTTTATCCAATGTGCATTGTGAGAGAGCATAGATTCTATGACCCGATATTGATTGTGATAGACTTCTTGCATCTTGCTTATTAATGTTAGTATTATCAATCAAATTCTGTCATTCTATGAAGCATGAACAGATGCATATGAAACATCAATACTCCTTAGAAACTTGAGGATTATTCGATACACCACGTAGGATGTTTTTATTTTTTTTCAATTTCCACCATGGATACTTCAATGACACACAGCCACCACGCTACATAGCGTGTCCTATATTTTCTGGCACTGAGGCACATTTCCTCAACAAGACAAGCCCGATTTTGTAAATTTTAGTATATAAAAGTAAGAAATTTTTTAGCTTATGAATAATTTGTATAAAATAATAAACAGAATGCAAGGAAAAAAATTGTAGGAGGTTCCTGTTTAATCTGTTTATATCTACTATATGCAATTATTTAATGCAGTCTCACTAGTGATACCAAGTACAAGAAGTAGTCACTCCTCGTGATCAAAAGGTTACAACTAAAAAATTAAAAATCAAAACTGAACAAGAGTATTTTTTTCATTGAAATAGAAAAAACAAATAAAATGTAAATATAACATATTTAATGTAATATTTTCATTGACGTGTCCCCAAGCATCTACTTCCTACTTGAAAATTATGCATCGGTATATCCGTGTCTGCAGCACGTGTCATTCCATAGTTGCTCCTCATCAGCTTGAAAGATCCACTGTTTCTGGGCACCACTTTGCAAAGTGAAAAATTGAGGAAACTTTGAAAATTATCATCATATTTGCATTCTAAGCTAACAGATTGTGAGTGTACAAGTGAAAGACCTTGCTCCACTTCTATAACTGCATATTTCGTTTCAGGATCGTGCAGAAGCTGCATCCGCAGAAGAACTTTCTCGGTACCTGGACCTCAAAAAATTGGATGAGAGACTTTACACATTTCAAGCTGTTTCAGCAATTGATGGGTAAGTATAAAACCTTTTGAATCTGATTATTGACTGGAGTATTTTTAATGACCTATGACTTCTGATGTACAAATACTTTGAATCTTAAAACAATCTGGAATTCATTATGCCTTGGACCCTTTTGTTTTTGTCACATAACGAGTGAAGCTTGAAAATGTTAGAAGTTGAAATTTGTCTGCAGGCTGGGAATTAGAGAAAGTGTAAACTGGCTAGTCGACGCTATGGAGAGAAGCAAGAGAACTGAAATGTTGAGAGTTCGTGCAGGATCTAGTGCTGTTTAGAAGTATTAATTCTTGTTACTTTTGTTTGTAAATCAGTATTCATTTGGTTCCTACATGATGTGCTGTTGGACATGTATATGTATTTTGTGACTTTTGCGGCTTCCTCTCTGTAATGTTATATGAATTTACCTGAAAATTTATTCTATTCTCAATTATCATGAAGAAAATATGTGACATTCGTCCATGAGGTTTGTGCTGGATGAATATAATGTAAGCTGTATTTCTTGATCAAGGCCACACACTGGATGTGTATGATTTATATCATGTCAGCTATGCATTGGATTGGATGAGAGTGGACATGATCAAGAAAGAGGGACAGGTTAGATACGACTAAACCGGTTTAAATTTGTGGACAAAGATTGTGTTCTTTGTTCTCACAGCATCACAAGGACCGGTTCACCCCCCTTCTCCTGTTTGGTGTTCTAGATCGGCTATTTTCTCCCGTAGAAGAATTTTATTCTCGAGTAGACGAGAAGTTCTCTGCGCCTAATGTTGATCCCGCCATCTAACCATCTTTCAACATGCAAGTCTAAGTTTGATAAAATTGATTGAAACCAAAAGCAACAAAAAATTGCAAATTGCCACCATAAATTTCTCCAAGTCGAAAACGACAATATTATGCCAAAACCACCAACAGATAAACGATAATAAGTAAAGATTTAATAGCATTATTATCTAATACAATAAATTGGATGTTCAATAAGTTCAATTATAAAAGGTGTATCCTACTCTAAAGATGAACACCCATAAATGCAGGCAGCCAAATATTGTGATCTATAAACACCTCCACGAATAATGGCTCGCCCCTTGACGAAAATCACTCTTTCTTGTCCGCATCAACATTAGACACGGTTTCCACAATTTCCGGGACAGGACTTACTGATGGACCATCTTCTGTGGGCTTGGCAGAATCGGTTTCAGCAGCCTCTGCTGCTTGACCATTAGTTGCTCCATCACTAACTGGTATGCTAGACTTGACAGTTCCAACCTTGATGTATTTGCTCATGAACTTGTACTCCCAATCTTGCAAGGCCTCGAGCTCAAATGCACAAAGGCCAGTAAGATCTCCATTAAGATCATTTTTTTCAAATGACATCTTTGCAAGAGCTCGACTAGCATCTTTTCCGGCGAACAAAGCATAAGGTCCACCTGGTCCATAAAACAACCTGTAACACAACAAATGACCTTTTAAGTATTGACATTTAGTTACTTTCACATCAAAACATGTGAAAATGATCTTGAAAAAATCCAAATATACCTGCTCTGTGAAACATCATATATCTGACCCTTGATAGCCATGAGCAGAGGTTTACTTTTATCAGACCCATCATACTGCTTCAACTCCTCATCAGTGATTTCCCCAAGCTGAACCGGAGGAGGGAGAGGCTGCACCTTCTCTTCGGGTTCTTTGGACCTTTCTTGGTAAGACCCGGGCCCATCATCGGAAGACCCAAATAGATTCGAGACCATGTAGTAAATGGCAAGCCCCAAAGAAAGAACTGAAAAGAAAGTAGATGGGGATAGACCTGTGTATACTGTTATTGATTCTTTGAGGACCTCCCATAATTGCAGGGCCATTGTTCTAGTGGCTGAGCTTGAGTGAGAAGAACAGGGAGGTGATGGGTGCTTTATATATTTTGTATCTACTCAAAAGTCGGGTCACCTTTTTGGACTTTTTCGCCGTTATTGAATTCAAATGTATAGACATGGACGATCAACTACTCCGTTTTTTTAAAAAAAAAATTGGAAAACTTGTGTGGCTGACTATACATATATTTTATTAGTGAAAAAATCTCAGTTGGAGTCTTCACACATTGTAAGAATACCTGAAAAAACGTGCACAGTTATGAAAAGTTGGGGAGCCAGGTGCTCTATTTGGTTGGTTGAGAACCTACTTGCATCATTTATTAAAGGTGAGGGACCTCAAATGAAATATTTCTAATAAAATATTTATTAAAGTCTCTATTAAAATTATTAACACTTATACCCCAATAAATAACAGAAAAATCTTAAGTCAAAGAAAGAGCAATGTTAGCATCGGTCAAATTAAGCAACTCTAAAAAATGTTAATTATAATCGAGAAACTGGACACTTACAACTTTGATTCATAGGGAGCTTTATTTGACCAAAAAAATAAAATCAAAATCTAACATCTCCAAATATTAAACTAGTCTTTTATCTTACATTTTTATTGTTTCATTTGGGGTTAATACCCTAAATAATCATCGAACTTTACCAAATGTTTCCAAGATGTCATCGAATTTCAAAACTTTTCTAAATAGTCACCGAACTTTGTAAAAGTTCATAAAGGTCACTGAACTTTAAAACTTTCCTAAATAATTATCGAATTTTGCCAAACTTCCCTAGATAGTCATTCAACTTTGCAAAAAGTTCCTAAGTGGTCACTAAATAATTGATGTATGTGGTCTCAATTTGCAAAGTTTAATGACCTCTTGGGAAATTTTTACAAAGTTCGGTGACTATTTAGAGAAGTTTTGAAGTTCGATGACCTCTTGGAAACTTTTGACAAAGTTTGGTGACTATTTATGGTATTAACTCGTTTCATTTGTCATCAGTAGTAAAAATTGTCCACACTTTCACCAAACTATCACATGTCGCATTGCAATTTCTTGAAAACAATCAAAGTTTAAAAGTAAAACCTAAATCCATCAAGTTAAATGTACGAGAACTACACGACGATTTAATAGTGATTTATAATATTTTCGTTATTAGAGTTATGC
This sequence comes from Fraxinus anomala, assembly GCA_903798345.1. Lineage (NCBI taxonomy): Eukaryota > Viridiplantae > Streptophyta > Magnoliopsida > Lamiales > Oleaceae > Fraxinus > Fraxinus anomala. Next base: position 7,678 of record CAIGRN010118220.1, read on the forward strand.
AACCATTATAAAAAGTTGAAAATCAAGTTGCTCTCTCTTTCTCTCTCTCTCAAGATTGAAATATACTTATTTGTAAAAAACTAAATTATAGACAAAATAATGCAATTTTTAGGAATGGACAAACATAAGCTACGTAAGAAATTCAGAAAACAAAATTATGACTAAGCATTTATACACTAAGCATGTTTGGTAAACATATAATCATAAGGGTTATGCTAGGGAAACGTAACCTTCACATAAGGGTGTCCATAATGGACACCCGGCGCCCCCCTGTTGGAGGGGGCACGAGCTGAAGGGTTATGTTTTTTTTAGCATTTTCCTAATCATAATGAGAGATCTGAACCTTAAACATCATGGTTCGTAGTCACGTGCTCTAATTCTCTAAGCTACATGTAGTATCGGAAGGTTAAGGAATTTGGTGACCTGATGAAAAGAGAGCCTGAGATCGAATTGTAAAAAAAAAAAAATAATGATAATAATAAAATAAAAAAAATATATATATAAAGTAAATTGAACTTACTTAGCAGAATTGCTGCCGCCTCCAAAACGATCCGAGTATCAAATGAAATGCCAATCACACAATCACCCCACAAATATTGAAACCCGTTAGACGAAACCCACCCGAGACAGTGACTCGAAGTGAAATCAAACCCATTTATTCGGATCCCCAGTTCGTCACAGCGGTCCCACTGATTCTACATTTTCGCTTCAATTGTTATGTAGCAGATTCAGCGGAAAGTACTACGGTGTCAAAAAATGGCGGGAGGAGAGCACCACCATGCAGATGGGGCCAACGGAGAAGATTTTAGGGCGAAGGTGTGGAGCATGTCAGGTGTGCCGTACTGTCGTCCCAAACACTGGAAGCGGAACACCGCCTTTGCCATGTTCGGAATCGTCCTTATCTGTATCCCAATCACCATGAGTCCGCCGTGCTCGAGGTTCTTTTCGTACACGCTCTTTTCTCTTAATTGATTATTGTGTTGATGTGTCTTTGCTATTGGATTGATTAATTTTGTGGAGTATTTGGAATTAGGATTAGGGTTTTGGTTTGGATCGATTTATATGTTGACATTGAATCTTATAGCTTTGTTGAATTCTTACAACCCGTTGGTTGCAATGTGGGAGCTAAATGGCTTAGGCATGTTTGTTAGTTCTTGGTATTGAAATGTTCCAACATCTTGTTTTCTTTAACACTGTCCGTTGCTAACCTGTCTAACATAATAGCTACCATTGAAGTATTTGATTATTCAAGTTGGAATACACATGCTATATGTTATCTTTGGATAACCAATTGCAACCTAACATCAAATGCTGAAACGGTGAGATTTAGGCTGCATTTGTATTTTTTGGCCCATTATTAGCCAAACCACCAATGTGAGTTGGACACTTAGCCGCACTTCGTCTTGCAAATCTATATTTTTCAAAGGAAACAATGTGTGTGTCTAAATGAGTGGAATGCACTTTGAGAATTCAAGATACTATACATGGAAGATATGTTAATAAAAAGGACATTTAAAATTAATGGCCTCTAGGTGATAAAAAATTAAAACTTGAATACCATTTTCCATACCTCGATTTTTCTCAGTACATGGGGACACCCCCTAGTGCAGGGTTATCAAGCTGTAGATTAGCAATTTCTAGTTTATGAGCTTCATCTGGTGGATCAAAGACATTTCCGCTAATATCCCACAGTCATGTCCTATTTAACATTTGTCTACTAAACGAATGGACTCCTTGAGAATCCAATATTGTCTGTGGGGTTTCTTTGGCTCTGTTGAACTTGAGAATCATGGATATGGACAGGCATCAGATTTGGTGCAATAAGGATGAGGATGCACATAAAAATTTATGCTAAAATTTCAAAATTCTCAAGATGTGGTACATGGATGGTACATCACTAAAAAGAATGCTGAAAAATCTGTATGTGCATGTATATAAAGAGAAAGATATGTCAAAATAAATGTTTCTTTACGTGCCAAGGTCTTTTCATGAACAAAATGATTTTTGTTTTTCTGGTATAATGCATGGTCACAAGGTGATTGCAATGAACACTTGAATAGTGTTATCTGCTCCGTGATTTCTCTGTGCCCCTCTTGTGTGGGCTTATCAAGGGTTAGATTAGCAATTTCTAGTACACGTGCACCTTCTACTGATCAAATGATCTCCACCAATGTCCATGTTACTATTTAACATTTTTCTATCTAGCAATATGTTTGAGCCCAATTTATTTATTTTTTATTTTTACTAAAAATGTATTTTGGAATAGTGATTTTATAGAAAATGTGTGGTAAAAAAATAAGGAAAAGTTTTGGATTTGCGTGTACTATTATTTTATTGAAGAATTGGTGGTTGAAAATAAGGGAAAGAAAAATGTATTTTGGAAATAATGGAGATTAAACAAGGGCTAGATGAGTTTATTCGTAACTAGAGGATGATCAAAATATTGTAATAGTAGCAGATTATTTTTTATGCTTTCCTCTTAAGGATGAAAAAAAAAATTGCAATGATTCTTATATTCCATCGATTTATTCATTTAGTAATAAAACTCTTTCTTACAGCAACGGCTGCATCTTCCTGTTCGCCCATTCCCTTCTCAGCTCTGGTGCAAGAATTTCGGGGACATTGAATATTGATTTGTAATAAATAGTTGATAAAGTAACTAATAATGGGGGTGCTTTTTGTCTAAAAGTTAAAATGATTTTTATATTGATTCTGAATTGCTGTATTTCTTGGATGTTTTCCCTTCTCAGCTCTGTTCAATTGCATAAGAAATTATGAAAGTTGCCTGTGTTATTTATTTAAAGTTGTGTAGGTGATTAAAAGATGTACCTCTGTGTCAAGCTACAGGCTTAGGACTTCTTGGCAGATACAAATACAGCTAACTTAGGGTCGTTGGACTGATCCGTAATCAGTCACGGAGTGACTAAGAAACACCATTACGTGAAGATCAGCCGTCTAGGTGGAACATATGGAGAGTTTATCAAGATACTTGACAAAAACACACCGATTGGTTGAGAGCCCATCAATGTAGTGAAGTTATTGAGGCACAACTGAAGATTAGCTTTCAAGGAGTTCAAACTTGATCTTTACAACAACTTATGAACATGCCTAAAAGTCGATGTAAACATCTTGCATTCATTATCCCGTCTGCAAATATCGTATCCTCGTTGCATTTCCACTTCCAAAATGGAGTTCCCATATGCTGTTGCCAATTACGGGGGCAGTTAATTTCATCAGCTAGCCTATCGGTATCTTTCTGTATATAACCAAATCTCCCTACGATTCCTTAGCATCCAAAACTGACGGAATCGAAAAGAGAAGGTGAAAACAAGGCTAACAGATGAACTGAAGGAAATTGGAATATAGATTTGGAACACCTCGCATCTCAGAAAGCTTAACGGATGGAAGGCATCCCACCAATTCCCTTTGCATAGAGATGAGTACTATTTATTTTCTTTACAAAAATAAATTTTATTCGTGACAAGGGCCTTCAAATTTTTTCGCCTAGGGCCCCAAATTGTTTGAGCCCGATCTGCAAAAATCCGAATTCTAAAGAACGAATCACTGGTCTCTCTCTTTCCCTCCCTCATGATGTGAGACTTGCCCCGTGTAAACACTCGTCTCTCTCCCACGTCTCAACCGTTGTGAAATCGCAGCCCTCGGTTGCTAAAGTTACAGGTAAAAAATATATTTTCTGTCCCTTTTTTACCCTTCCAGCCTGGTGTTTGTTTTTGGTGACCCCAAAACATGACCCTCCAATATTTATCCTGGATGGAGTCGACTGATATAACAGAGGGAATTGTAGTTTGTGTTATGATTTAGTTAGAGCATCTTCAAGAGACTCTCTATTTTTAAAAAGTATTTATAAATTTAGAGAGTAAAAATTTTGAAGTACTCTAACGAATTCTTTATATTTATTACTTAATTTTACCATTCCCATTATTTTTTTCCTATCTTTTATTTTCACTGACTTTCTTCCAAATTAATATAATTTTTTTCTCCATTGAATTGTCAAATTTACTTTCTATATTAAAATATTAATTTAAAGTGTCTTTTGAAATATAATTTTAAAGGCTCTCTCTTTAAAATAGAGATATTTTATGTTTAAAGAGTCTATTGAATGTGCTCTTACAACATTGTCTCCCTTTCTTTATCTTCCGCTCTCCTTGTATGGGTTGGGAAAGGGCCAAGTAGATTATCTTTGGAAGCTTAGTCGAAGATCTTGGTGGTCTTGATAAAGACAATTAAGCCCCTGTTTGAAATCCATTTTATTTCTCATTCTATTTCTTATTTTTCATTTCAACCACACATTCTATCAATAAAATAATATTACACATAAACCCAAAAATTCTCCTTACTTTTTAACCACACAATCTTCCATCAATCACTATTCCAAAATTTTTTTTATACCCAAAATGGACTATTCCAGAATTTTTTTTATACCCTAAAATGGGTGTCAAACAGGGGCTAAATGTAAATTATGAAAAAACATTTTTCACCAAGCCCAACTAAATAACCCAAATCAGACACACCAAAAATTGTTCTGTTTGTGATGGTTCAATTTGACAAATTATCAGGGAAAAATATATAACTACTGGACTTCTAAAAAAACCACGCGTCATATAATATATAGATATAATATTAATCTTTTAACATATCATTAATATCTTTTAACATATCATTAATAATATCAATTATTCCATATATCACAGCACATTTTCTCTCCAATTGCAATATCCAACTCTCTCTCTCTAAATATGATTCCCAATTTTTTTTGTAAACCACTCCTAAATCATCCATTGAGCACAGAATTGGTGAATCTATTCTCCAAACACCACCATTCAACCAATAAAGTCTAAATACATCCGATAATTCTTATTTTCAGTTGCTTAGAGTTGTCGAAATGCAGTGGTTGAAGAATCCGATAATTGTATATCTCAATATTTCACAGTGAAGCGATATACAACATGATATTGTTTCATAATTATAAATTCTTTCGTTTTATTTACAGACGGGGTATTATTAGATATGTTGAATTGAAAGATTATTCAAATGAGATTTACTCTTGATCTAAAACAGACGGGGTGTTATTGGATATGTTGAATTGAAAGATTATTTAAATGAGATTTACTCTTGATCTAAAATTTGAATTCATCTTGTGATATAAAAATCCATAATTCCTGAACAGGTTTCTGTGTTTCATAAAATACAGCATGACTTGTCCTATTGGTTGTGTGTTTTGTGTTGTATGTCACCAGATTCTGTTTAACAATGACTGTTTTGACCAGATTTGTATAAGTTGTTATTGTTTGTAACCAGAGTTGTGTTATTTGTAACTATTTGTGATCAAGTTTATCTCCATTGTGACTGTCTATGATCAGGTATGTCGTAACAGTAACTATATGTGACCACGTATGTGTTCAGTGACATGTGCAATCAGACATTTGCTAACAGTAAAGGTTTATGACAAAACATGTTTACAGTTAAAGTTTGTGACAATTTATATGTTAATTATGACCATGTTTGTGTTAACTGTGATCGGTTGTGACTGGTAATGTGTTGAATGTGACTCGTTGTCTGATTATGACATGTTTTCGCAAAATTTATCTAATAAAAAATTAACCTAAATTAAATAGTAATCATAAAAATAATATGTCATCTACATTAACCGAAGAAACATTATCTATAGTATTAAAAAGGTAAAAATATTGATCTATATGCATGCAAAAATCAATATTAGTCTACACAAACATCTACCAACTATATCGAAAATGAAAAAAAAAACATTTTCAAATATTCCGTTCTCAATAAATCAATCATCAGTCTTTTAGATTTTAGGGCCTATTGATAATGTCCATCTATCAGTTGACTTTCTGTGGATTACAATTCTCTTCATCAAATACAACATAATCTCCTCAATCATGGTTAGAATGGGCTTCTCTCTTGTACTGACAATTGTGCTATTGAATGATTTATACAAATTATTCAAAAGCATGTCACACTGAGTCCACTATCTGAAGTAGGATTTGCTCCAATGGGATGCTGGTTTTAGTCCAGGCCAACCATATGTACCCAAGTCCAGGTCCAACATCTTTTGCATGTGTTCAAGCCACTGTGGCACAGTAGTGGCTCTGGCTACATCCCAAATACAATGCTTCAAAGCCAATCCTTTATGCGAGACATTTAAAATCGTTGTACAGAAGTTTAACACATGTTTTGTGCTCGCATTCTCAAACAAAGGCTCAATCACATTAATCAACCCCTTTTGCTTATCTAAAATGAATGTCCAGTGCAAGGCATTGTATATATGCAAATTATTCTTCAACAACTCCGAAAATCATCTCCAATTATCTTAATTCTCAACCTCAACAATTGCATACGGATATATATGGTTATTAGCATCCACACCAATTGCAGATAACAACTATCCACCATGCTCTGACTTCAGAAAGCAACCATCTAGACCAATCACTCTTCGACACCCCTTAATGAAACCCTCCTTCAAAGCTCCAAGGCAAATATACAATTGTCTAAATTCTCCAGCATAACCCTCAGCCAAAGCAGTGGTCTCACTATTTGTCCGCTTTAATTCCTCACAGTAATCCCACAGTACTTTGTAATGGTCGACCACAGTCCCCCTAATCTTTTCAAGTTCTTACTCCTTTATTCTATACACTTGCCAATGTGAGATATCACCTAAACTATCCATTTTCACCCTCTCCATGAATGCGTTCACCGACATATTTGGTTCAGACCTCCAGTAAGATAAATATCTATCTGCCAAATAAGTGGAACTTACTCTAAAATCCTTGTACACCATGGGGCACGTATGCTCTTCCACATATGTTTTGATCACCCAACTTGTCTTCTTATGCTCATTGGTAGCATACAACATCCAGTGACACTTTCCCTTTACGTTTGGCTCTCAATCTCAAAGCATCATCCTTCTTGTATTTAATCTCTCTATTGCTTCTAACTGAATGTGAAGTGATGGCAACCTTCAACAAAGACTTGGACCCAAATGCCAACCCTAACAATTAGAAAGTAGAATCATATTATTTATTTATAGAGAATAGGTTAAAAGTAAGGTAAAGAATGTGTTGAAGTTACCTCATCTGAACTTTAGATCGTCCATATCGGGCCTTGAATTGAAAGTATTAGTTGAAGCCTTTCTTCTTGAAGTTGTATCATCCTCATATGTACTATCAATGCTTCGCAACTCGTCGAAGTCCCCATATTTTGTATCTGAACCCCTAACAAGACGCTCATCTGCCACACTGAATCCAAAATCAAAATTAACCCTTTGATTCTCAGTTTCAGCATTAGACACTGGCTGATCTTCCATTTTGTAATCAAATTCAACTAAACCTTCAAGCTCATCTCCCATACTCTGTTCATCGTTATGAGTTTCAACCCCGACTTCATCATCTTCAACACCCATATCACCCACATTTTGATCTTCTCCATAATGGCGTTGAAGGGTTTCCTCGTATTGTAACCACAACTCTTCAGTATTCTCATTAAAAAACCAATCTTACCAATCAATTTCAGGCTTCTCACCCTCGTTTTCTTCCAGAGAAGGTACGTAACAACCTTCAAATGTTTGTGGTTCATCGCATTGCGTATCAACTTCTGAGATCAATGCATGCAATGGCAATGCATGCAAGTGCAATGGGGCTACAACATATATCTGCACTACTGGATGCCAATCTCTATCCCTAGGCATTTCTTTGATATCCTCCTCACTCTCCAATCTAGTCAATCCCTTCCCTAAACTCATGTTTCGTTCTTTATAGTAAAACTCCAACATCAAATCATTACCACCGCATTCAATAACTTCGTTAAATTACCTTTTGTAAATAATGAGGCATGGAAGAAATAGAAGAAAAGAACAAATCCATGTTCGTATGCCAGTTTGTTTGACTTAGCATAAAAGTGGCCTCTGTGATGTAATTCAATAGTGGAGCAGCCTGAATTTGCACCTGCATGCAAAAAAAAATATGGAGATGAGGGAATGAACAGTGAAATGTGGTATGGAAATGAAGAAATGCACACTAATCAAATCAGGGCAATAATGGACTGCACATCATATAATGCTTAAAACCACATAAACTTTCAATTCCCAACCAATGTCATGTTATTTCATAGGAATACCTAGAAATCCCCAAAAATTTCCCTCACGGAGTCGAAGATTTTTTCCCATTTCTCATTTTAATAAAGTTCCAATCTTTAATTCCACGGAACAACAAAATTAATGAAGGGGAAACTGTGATCATGAATGGACAGCGTTCCTACCGTATGTGGGTGTCTTGTCGTCGGGTTCTCTAATAAAAGGAGGAAGTATTTTGATTCGACACGAAATCCTGTGAAAAACAACAATAAATTCCATAAAAAATAGCAAGGAAGCTTCGATCACTTATAGCTTGAAATTTCGAACATTAAAATAAAAATTAAGTGACCCACAACAAAATAATACCTTTACACCAGTTTGCCTTTCACTGTGTGTAGAGAATAACCTTTTACGAGAGTAGAAATAAGGGTGAAAATGCAAAAAATGTACTAATAAGCCAAGTGTAAAGTTTAAAGGTGGGATTTTGCTTAATTTTCCCTTATCAAACAGAATTTTGTTTGGTTTCGGGTTGGCCTGAAAACTAAACCAACCCAACCCACCCGTCAACAGAACTCATCTGGAAAAATTCATGTTTTTCAAAACTAAGAAGACCAATGATTCAAATGTCACAAAAAAGTTGGTTGGGGATCCAATTGGCTTGCTCCCTTTAAAGAGGATGGGGACCTCTAGTGCGTCCCACTTAAAAACCACGACTAGTCAAGCAAGATTCCTTTATTAATTTGTATAAATCTATATGGGCATCTATATAAGAAAGAGTAATACTATTTATCATTAATGTTTTTAAGCACCGATCTATGTCGCACTAGAATCGATTACATTCAATTGACTAAACTAAAGAGGTAATGCAAAGCCTAAGTTTGAATTTATTAATCTAATTCTCCAATCCATCCCCTTTCTTTTCAGAAAAAGCCATCTTTTCACCATCAAAAAAAAAAAAAAAAAAAAA
>CAIGRN010118232.1:0-21298 GCA_903798345.1 Fraxinus anomala
TGTATTGTACACTAGTCCTTGAACTTTCATTTCCTTTCACTTTGGTCCATTTTCATATATTTCTTCCAAATTACGCCATATCCATAGAATTGCCACCTAAATCAAAATATGAACGTAATGAGTACATTTTGGCACTGATTAATCATACGAGCACATAAAATAAGGAGGGAAAAATATGCATTTTGCATTCCTATCAGTTCTTGAGTCTACAATCTCGTTGCAATGTGATGGAGGCTGATGACTATCAAATCACACGATTTGTAAGGGGGTTAAATTACAAAATTCGGGACAAGATAGGGGATAGATGCCAAAGAGATGACAATCCGAGCAAAACCATTGCTTACATAGCAAAGACGACACCCTCCCCATTTAGGAAAAAATCAGATGATATAGTTTGAAGGGCACCAAAGGTTTCGTATCTGCTTCAGATTGTGACTAAACCACCTGTGGTCAGTAATGAAGTAGAACCAAAATGGGAAGTAACCGGAGAAAACTCAACTGTTCGGGTAGCAAGCAATCTATATGCAAAAAAATGGCTATTAAGAAGTGTTACGAGTGTGGAAAGCCTGGGCATTAATTGAATAAGTTTCCTGAACGAAGACCTGTACATGTGGTAGAAAAAGTTAATTAAGATGATGATGATCAGGAGTATGTCAAAGATGAGAAAGAGGAAGAATACATCGATGAAGTTTGTGGAGAAAAACAAGGAGATTTTGTGCGTATTGTGCAGAAAATCTTATGTTTACCCAAGTAGAAAGAATTGACTCAGCATAGGAAGATCTTTCAGGACTAGTGCCGAATCAGTGAAGTTGTTTGCAGTCTAATAAATGACAGTTGCAGTTGTAAACATTTGATTGCTAAGAAGCTAGTGGTCATCTGAAGCTACTAACCAAACCACACCCTCCTTATCCAAGTGACTCGAATTTGTAAAGTACCTTTCTTTATGGGGACCTTTTACATATCAATAGTTATTTTTGATGTTGTTGAGATGAATGCATGTCATATTCTATTGGACAGACTGTAACAGTTTGATGTGGATGCGGCACATTGGGTAAAGAGAACAACTACATTTTTCAATGGAAGAATAAAAAAATCATGGTTGTGCCAACCGGGAGTGCACATAAGACTTCTAAAGTACAAGGGAAATGCTTTCCTGGATATTGTAGTTTCGGCCAATGAGTTTTCCTCGGAAGAAGTCGTCAAGGAAGTTCTTGGATCTTTCAGAAAAACATTGGAGAAGTTTTAAGAGAGTAATAGTCCACATGCAGGCCTTATAGTACCAAACAATGATGGATCATGGCGGATGTGTTGATAGTCGAGCCATCAACAAGATTACTTTGTAGAAAAGGTTTCCTATATTCAGGCTGGATGATATGTTGGATCAGTTGGCTGAATTTGTTATGTCTTCAAAGATTTATTTGAAGAGTGGGTATCATCAAATTTGAACTAGGCCTAGGGATTCGTAGAAAATAGCTTTCAAAACAAATGAGGGCTTGTATGCGTGGATGTTTATGCCATTCGGCCTTTCCAATGCATCGAGTTTTTTCATGCCACTGATGAACCAGATTTTTTAAACTTTTTCTGGGAAAATTTGTTGTTGTTTATTTTGAAAAATATTCTAATTTATGGTAGAAGTGAAGTTGATAACAAATAACACTTGAGGAAGTATTGGAAGTATTGTAGGATAACAAGTTAGTCATCAATATGAAAAAGTACATCTTTATGATGAGTAAAGTTCTATTTTTGAGGTATATTGTAAGTTCTAAAGGGATAAATGTGGATGAACAGAAAATTCGGGAGATTAGAGATTGGCCAACATCAAATCCCCTTACCAAGGTGCAAAGTTTACATGGACTTGCAACCTTCTATAGGTGATTTATTCAGAATTTCAGTAGTGTCGTGGCTCCTACAATGGAATACTTGAAGAAGAAGAGGAAGAAGAAGAAGAAAAAAAAAAGGGTACAGGTTTGAGTGGACCAAAGCTGCTACTAAAAGCTTCGAGGAGATCAAGCAGAAATTGACTTCTGCTCCTATTTGGGCATTACCAGATAATGAGAAAATTTTTAAGATTGAATGTGATGATTGTTGTACTAGAATTGGAGTATTTTCTCAATAGGGTAAACCTATAGCATATTTCAATGAAAAATTCAAAGAGACTATACAGAAGTGGTCAACTTATGAGCATGTGTTGTTTTCTGTATTTTGAGTGTTAAAGAATTGGTAAGGTTACCAGATTCCATAAAAATTAGTGATCTATTCGGACCTCTAGACTTTGGTACACTTTAGAAACCAAAGAGATTTGGAGAATAAGATGCACGTTCATTGGGTTACATATTTTAGGCAATTTAATTATGTGAAAAAGCAAAAATCCAGGGCGTTGCTGATATTTTGAGCGAAAGAGCTTCTTTACTGATTATTGTTAGTAATGAGGTGGTTGGATTTGAATTCTTACAGGAGCTTTACAAAGTAGATGAAGGTGTGGACGAAACACCTAACGAAGCAACCGATGGGTGATTTTCCAGTACAAGATGGCTTTTTGTTTAAATGTAATCAGCTGTGTGTTTCTCGCACCTCCTTACTTGAGAAATTAATAAGAGGGTTGCATGCTGGGAGATTAAGTGGTCATTTAGGTCGAGACAAGTCAATTAGCAGTCTTGAGGATCGTTACTATTGGCCGTAGTTGAAGAAGGATGCTAGCAGGTTTGTAAGGAAATGTCCAGTTTGTTAAACGTAGAAAAGACGTGCAGAATATTGGGTTTTATATGCCTTTGCCTATTCTAAAGCAGCTTTATGAGGATCTTTCCTTGGATGTGCTGGGACTGCCGTGTACACAACGATGGTCAAATTCTATTTTTATTGTAGTATACCGGTTCTTCAAAATGGCACATTTTATTCCTTGTTGTAACATAAGTGATGCACCACATGTGGAGAAATTGTTATTCCAAGAGATTGTTAGACTATAAGGGGTCTCTCGATCTATCACTTTCGATCGAGATCCGATGTTCTTAGATTATTTTTGGTCAAATTTGTGGAAGAAGTTTGTGATAGAATTTATACTCAACTGCACGGAACATCTTTAGACCAATGGTTAATTTGAAGTGGTTAATAGAACCTTATGGAATTTGTTACGGTGCATCTGTGGTGAGCATAAGAAACAATAGGATCTTGCATTGGCGCAGGCATAATTTTCATATAATAGTTCAATTCTTTTATTTGACGGGTAAATCACTTTTTACTATTGTTTATAGGAAGATTCCCGCACAAGCAGTGAACTTAGATCGGCTTCCAAACTCCATGAAAAAAGAGTATAGCAGCTGAACAACATGTAGTTGTGATTGAGCTGGTAAGGAAAAAGTTGGAAGCCTGCAATGCAAAGTATAAGGCTAATACTGACATACACAAACACCATAAGACATTTCAAGTAGGTGAAATGGTTATGATGTTCCAGAGGAAAGAGCATGGTGAAAGTCAGAAGAAGCTAGATCAGAAGAAATATTTTACTTTTAAGATTCTGCAAAAGATCAATGACAATGCAATTGTCCTTGATCTTCTTGAATGCATGAAGATTTCCAAGACATTTAATGTTGCAAATCTTTATAAGTATGTTTCAAATAATGATGAGCCTTTGTATTCTAATGACAACTTAGAGTTGAGTTGTTTTGAAGTGGAAGGGAATGATGATGATCAATTAGACGAGAAAATCCTAAACTAATTAGAAATCTAAGGAATAAGAAGGATGTAAGAAAATAGCTAATTTTCAACTCGATTGTTGAATTTTCATCTCTGAGTACAATTTGGAAGAATTTTTCGATTCTGCACATTTTTAGGGATCCATTTTAGAATTTTTCTACTTTCATTTAGTTTAAGGGTATTTTCATCATTTTAACATTTTTTTAGTTTTATTCATATTTATCTACAAAATTAGGATTTTGTTTGGGTTAGAATTTGTTTTGTTTTGAGTCTTTAAATATGCGTTAAGAATTTGAAAATAGGATATTCATTTTTTATTAATAATATTTCAATTTTTTCGTTAATTACTGGATTCCAGTATTTCTTACGTCAAATCGAGCCAAATTTGAGCAAAACACCTGTTCATGTGTTACAAACAAGAACATTTTATTATTGTTCATGTTTCCTTCCTACGTCATCCACAAGGCTGGCTCACAAAGGTAGGCTAATGTCACAGAATTAGTTTTGTTATACCCGAACCAGAATATTGCGGCATTAAAGTTTCACAATTCTCGTCCCAACGAGAAAACGTTAAGTCAACCTTCCCAACACCCACAAAAATTTGACCGTTGGGGTTAATGTATATGGAAATTTTGAGTAGAGGATATAAAGTACGAAATTATATGAAAAGAAGCGAACATATAAATTTGGGAGAATCTCATTGTTTTAATGAGAGGAAAAACTTTACAATCTTTTTTAAGTTTTATCTTACTTCACTCCATGGGATTTACATATGACCCAACACATCTACTTATAGGCAATGTCTTGGAAGACAAATTTAAATCAATGGCCAAGATTTAATTGGATCAAATGGTCATAATTGGTTGCAAATTGCCATCCACCTTTATGCAAGTTGCAAGCCTCCATTGTGAAAAGTGGTAGCCAAATTGATATTTGTTTTCTTGAAAGTTGCAAGTATCTACAACTCTTATGCAAGTTGACATGTCTCTTTCATAGTATTCAAATTGGACTTTGCTTCTCCTTCAAGCTTGTTATAGGCGAGTTGTACTATGCTTCCTCATGCAAGTTGCACAAGTTAGCACCCATTTGTGTCCAAAACAACCGGCTACAGTCCATGGTACTTATCCCCCTCAAAATAGTAGTTTTTGACTTTGAAAAACCTAATTTTCACCCCGGAGCAGATAGTTATGTCCTATCAAAGCGCCTCGTCTGGTCTAAGTTCTACGGCCACTGCTTGGATGTTTTTCCCGTGACCAGGAAAGACGTAAGTCACTTTCCCACCCAATTTGGAGACACCTTTGTCGATGTGTAGTGTCAAAGCTTGGACTTAAACTACTAAAAGTCTCCCTCATACTCACAAGTAGCTTCAAACTTTGGCAACCCCTTTCACTTGATTAAGTATTGGGTACAATGTGGAACATACCTCCATCTCAACACTTGATCCACCAATATAGATTCAACATCTTTACCAAAAGATTTTGGAATAATGGAAGGCACTTGTTGTTACTTATTTCTCCCTAGAAATTTTCCAAATCAGGCACACTTACATGAAAAATCGGGTAGATCTTCAAGGTGCTTAGAAGATCTAGCCGATAGGAAACTCTTCCAACCTTAGATACAACAAAAATTGGATGGATCTTCAAGGTACCTTTATGAACTTTACGGTAGGCTCTACATTGTTGCGGCAGCACTTTCACAAGTACTTGATCTCCAATATTGAATTATGAAGGTTTTCGTTTCATGTCGGCCCATTTCTTCATACGCTCCCAGCTTTCTCCAAGCAAGATCTAGCTAAGTCCACATGATCTCTCCATGACTTAGCCATCTTTGTTATTCCAGGACTTCAGCCTGAGTCGACGGTCGTAGGCAAGCTATGGAGCATAGTGGGTTGTCACCCGTTGCAAGCTTACATGGACTATGTCTCGTTAATTCACTTTTCTGCAAGTTGTAGGAAAATTGGGTTATATCCATCAACTTTGCCCAATCTCGCTAGTTGGCACTAACAAAGTGACGAAGGCATCACTCCAATAGAGCATTAACATGTTCTATCTACCCATCGGTCTGTGATTGAAAATTGCTAGAAAAGTGCAAACCCATTCCAAGGAGTTTGAACAATTCCGTCTACAACTTTCCCGTAAAATGAGGATCCTAATCACTTATAATATTTTTGGACAAACCCCAATACTTTCGGAACATTTTTGAAGAACGTCGTTGTTTCTTTCACGGTGCAGTCCTTAGGGACCAAAATGAAAGTGACATACTTTGAAAATGGATCAACAACAACTATTATAGACCTGAACCCTTCGGACTTCGACAGAGCACTGATGAAATCAATAGCAACCAAGTCCATGCTTGTTCTGGAATAGGGAGAGGATTAAGAAGTCTTGTAGGTAACCTGTTTTCTACTTTGTCTTGCTGGAAAACAAGACATGTGGCCAATAATATGCCCGTTCAATCAATGACATTGTCCGATCTATCCCTGGATGGTCAACCTACTTGGTGTTATGACATTCTCGAATCATGCCACACCTCAAATTATTCCACTTGGGCACAAATACTCGTTGCCCAATGTGTTTATCATTAAACCCAAAATTGCCTAGTATTGCCCTCTGGGCAGCCTGTATCAAAGTGCTCGCCATCGGGTAGTGTTCCAACCCTTATTTAATCAACTCCAGCAAGGTACCCACTACCTAATTGATTGCTACAAGTTCTGTCTTCTGACTAAGTGTGTTAGCCACCATGTTGGCTTTTTTGGGTTTGTATTCCAACACAAATTCAAATTCCGCCAAAAAGTCATGCCATCAAGCTTGCTTAGACTTAGCGTTTTCTAGGATTGAAAGTATCTTGTTGCCATGTGATCCATTTTAATCATAAAATGGGAACCCAAAAGATAATGATGTCATACATATAGACAGTGGACAATGGCCATCATCTCTTTCTCTTTTTCCATGTATCTCCGTTCTGTATCATTCAACTTGAAGCTCTCAAAGGAAATTGGGTGGCCTTTTTGCATAAGCACACCCGCAATGGCAAAGTTTGACGCATCCATCTGCACTTCAAAGCTTTTATTAAAATCTGACAACGCTAACACCGGTTCCACCGTAGCCTTTAAGTCGACTATCAAAGGCCCTTTGACACTACATGGACCAATCCCACCCTTGGGACTTTTTAAGTAAGTTCGTCGATGGGGCTGCTCTAGACGAGTAGCCCTAAATGAACCATCGGTAATAATTTACCAATAAAAGAAAAAACCTCAACTTAGTCACTTTAGTGGGTAGTTCCCACTCATTGATTGCTCTAACTTTGGCTCAATCTAAGTGCAACTGGCCATGCCAATAATATGACCCAAGAAATTCACTTATTCTTTGGCAAACGAGCATTTCTCTTTCTTAATGTAAAGTTCATTTTCATGTAACACTTGGAAAATGACTTTTAGATGCTCAACATGTTCCTCCAATTTGTTTTTATAAATCACGATATCATCGAGCCATAAACTTATCCAAATAGGATAAAATATCTTGTTCATCAAGGTGCAAAATGTGATTGGAGCATTCGTCAAACCGAAAGGCATGACAAGCCACTCATAGGAACTATACCTCAATATGCATGTTGTTTTCGGCTCATCTCCTTCTGCTATTTGAAATTGGTAATAACATTTTTGTAAATCAACCTTCCTGTAGAATTTACACTACCAAGCCAATCAAAAAATCCGCAATCAATTGAATAGGATACTTGTTTTTGACCGTTACCTTATTCATTACCCTATAATCCACGCACATCCACAATGTTCCATCCAACTTCTTTTGGAACAATACTGGGGCATCATAGGGATGAATATTGCACCAAGATCTTCTTCTTCTAATCAAATTTTCAAACTCATGATTTCTTGATGTTTTCTCCTTCGATTTGTTCTCCTAAATCTCAAGTTTTATTTTTTTTTCTCTCTCAATGTGTGGGACTCTAAAAAATGGCATCATTCTTGTGTCTTCTCCTATTGTTTTCCCCGAAATTGGAGTTTTTATGGGCTTTAAATGGGCCAAAAAACCACACTCTAGATGATAGCAGGCTGTACCTCGACTCTACCTATGGCTCCGCGACACTGAGAAGAAATCATTAGTACCACCTCTATGTTAATATTTGTTGTTGAGGTGCTGTGACGTTCCGCTTTTGGGAAGATTTTCAACACTGCACATCTTTTAGTATTTTTATCTTAACTTTATTTTCCAATATCCGATTGAGGCGATTCAAATTAGGTTGTAAAGACAACTCAAAGGGCTAAAAATTTACTAGAAGTAGTATTTTCTTCAATTCGAACATTTACTACTAGAAGTAGTATTTTCTTCAATTCGAACATTTACTAGGTCAAGATAGGTCTCAACCTCGGACTAAAAATCCGAAACATATTTGTGCGTTGAAAATTGATGAAAATATTTTGATCATATTTCACTCCTTTTTAACTTCTAATTACATCAATTGACCCCAGCATTCTTGAATCTTCATTGTGAATTCCGACACAACTTTTGAGTATTGACACTTTAGTCCCCAAACTTTGGACCTTGCCATTTTTTGCTTTGTTTCTTTCAATTTCACTTTCACTCATCAAGTTTTATTTGATAGCACGAAAGTAGGTTATAATTTCATTAAAAGAACTATGAAATGTCCATATTTTAGAATTCGAATAAATTTATAAAATAACTTATCAAAAATCCCCAAACTTAAACATTTGTTTGTCCTCAAACAAAATCATAACCTAACTTAATAGACACATAGACATGAAAAGAGCTAAACTTCTACTTATCCAATGCAAACGAGTGTGTGTCTGTGTGTGAAAGTCAAGTGTAACGCCTTACATTCACAAGTTGGTTCAATTCCCAACCCTAAGTGGTAATTTATCTCATTTCTTTACTCGTGAGATTCACACACCCCAAACTTGTTTTATTCATTCTCTCCCCATGGTGTAATTCTAAAGTTTAGTTTTCATTATCATTTCCTTAGAGCACCTTAATTTGGTTTAGTCTAATCGGTAACATCAATAATTTATTCATGTGATAATTTTCCCTAATTATGAGTGCTCTAACAATTAATTTTATACCAAGTGATTCAAACACACCAGTTATCTAAGTCCCCCAATACTCAGCTCTTACTTGCACACTATATATATTTGCTTATATTGATATTTTATTTTCAACTCAATATTGACCTTACATTTTTTTGCTGTTCTTGACCCATGCAATGAGCTTTTAGTCGATAACTCCCCAACTTTTGAATACCAGAGGGTAGCACCAAGTTTCAAGATACCCCTATGGACTTACTAACTCGAGTAAAAAATGTGCCGGTGTGAGGCATAAGCTCAATAAGTGTGATACTTATTTTTCTATAAAAGAAAAGTAAAATTTACATGGGTTAGAGCCCTAACATTCAGTTATTACTTAGTTCATATTAGAAAGTTAAAGACAACAATCTTTTCTCAACATCCATGGAATCACCACAATCCTAAATCATTTCTTTCACCGACTCAAACACTCCAACTTATAAAATATACAATGAAATGATGTTGTGAATCATAAGTCAAGGGATTAAGCATCTAAGTCCTCGATTCAACCTATACGTATGAATCNAACACTCCAACTTATAAAATATACAATGAAATGATGTTGTGAATAATAAGTCAAGGGATTAAGCATCTAAGTCCTCGATTCAACCTATACGTATGAATCCTCATGTTCCTGTACGACACTTAACTCAATTTTATATGGATAAGAAGAAAATTCAACTAAGGTACTAAAATATATTCATCCTAACCGACAAGACTATCTGACTCACACAAGCATGCATATAAAGATTTTTTTTTCACACAATTCTCACGATATAAAATCATATCACATAAGCATACAAACACAAAATACTAAACAAATGAAAACAGCAACTAACAATTGATGATTCATTCCCAAGCTTATAACATACATTGTCCCCATTGTTAAAATAAATACAAATGAGAGTTAGGACTTCCCTGAATACATCAATTGTTGTATCGCCATTTCCCTGATGGCTATGAGTTGGCTTTCTAACCACCATGTATTCCACAAGCTTGAAAATTTTCCTACAAACAACACAAAAAGAATGATACGATAATTAAATAAACAATCCTAAAACTAAAACCTAACTAATAAGAAATGGGTAAAACCTAGGTTGTCTCCTAAGAAGCGCTTCTTTATAGTCATTAGCTTGAATTTTTTCCATGATTGATTATAGTGGCTCAAACTAAGTTATTACATTTTTGCATTTTGTGCAATTTTCATTAATGCACACTTTCTTTACTCTTCAAATTTTGATATTTCTATTCTCATCTCTACCAAGAAATCCACCAAAATTTGATTTTCTTTTCTAACAGTTTCGTTGATCAGGAGGCTCTTCCTCATCAATTATACAACAAACTTTGATGTTGGATGATTGCTTATATTGGGTGTAAATATTGAATATATGTTGCTTATCCTCCACCCTCAATATTAGCTCTCCATTCTCCATATCAATCAAGGTTTGACCCATTGCTAAGAATGGCCAACCATATAACTAGAATGTCTCAACTCTTAGTATGTCCAACACAATGAAGTCTATAGGAAGTATTAAATTTTCTGTTTTTATGCGCACATCCTCAACTTTGCCACGTAGTCTTGAAATTGTTCTATCAACTAGTTGTAGCATTATTGATGTTGAATTGACTTCACCTAAAAATAGAATATGACATTAGATTTATACTAGCACGTGTGTCACAACAACGCATTATTAGCACAAGAATTTTCAATTGAAATAAATAAATTAAAACTCCCTGAGTCTTTCAACTTGGGAGGGAATTTGTTTTGTACTCATGCACTACTTTCCTTCGTTAGTGCCACAATTTCATATTTTGGAAGCTTTCTTTTTTTTGTCGGCATATCTTTCAAAAATTTCGTGTAACTTAAAATTTATTTCAATATGAAGCTTCTTGAGAACATCAAAAAAAAAATTTCAAATTTGTGTCTTGTTTGTTCTTTTTGACCCATTGAAGAAAATGAAAGGGAGGCAAGTAAGCTTTGACTGGACTTGGTGCCTTGAAAGTGGATGTTTCTGTATTTTTTCATTCTCAATTGGGGCTGGTGCAGATTTTTTCCATTGTAGCTTCATCAACTTCTCTATGTTCATCTTTTCTTTTTGGTCTTTTTGTAGTAATCTCTAGTAATTATACCCCCATTACTTGCAGATATAGCACGAATATTTTCCTCCATCAACTTCTTTCAAAGTTTTTGGGAAAATGGGTATGGAGGTACATTTTCTTTAACTTTTACAGGAGCTCCAGGTAGATCGTTTTCCACTACTCTTGTTGATATTGCTTGGTAATGATAATTGTAGATGTTTTGCAAGTTATTGAGCTATCTAACCAATCTATATTTCCAATTTCTTTATAGATGTTTGGTGATTTTGAAAATTAGTAATACTTTGTTGGAATACTTTCTTTGTTTTTTACACATATTGATGAAACATCTCCCTCAAACTTGGTTCTCTCTCTTATTAAAAATTATTTCCATATATGTTGAAATTGCGGGAACCATTTTGAATAAATTTTAATCATTTCTCAGAAGAATCCAGTATCAAGCAATTTCTGTAGCATGATTTTTCCACAATTCTCACATGATGAACTGACTATCACTGCATTTGTTTTTATGTGTTTGCAATTTTACAAGAAACTCCACGTGCTTTATTAAAGCAGCAATCTGTGCATTAGTAGATGTTGTGTTGTCTAGTTAATAAATTTCAGTTGTCTTTTATGGCACCACTCTTCCTAATGAGAACATTGAATGTGTAGTGGTAATTAACTCGAACAGGTCTATGCATTGTTGAATTGATTTATCAATTATTCATCCACCAATAGAGGAATTCAACTGAGATTTTGACAATGGTGAAAGCCTGATGTATGAGTATTGCACTTGATTACTTATGGTGATTCCTTGATATAGACACTTTCTCATTAGATCTTTGAATCTGTTTCATGCCTCATGATAACTCTCCATATCTAGTTGTTGGAATGTTTGAATTTTCAGTAGAATTTTTGCTACTTTCACCAATGGTAAGAATTTATTGCATAATTTTCTAGTTAGTTCCTTCTATAGTAATGCTTCTATGATATTCAACATCTAACCACTCCAAAGCTCCATCCCTCAATGTGTAAGGAAATAAATGTAGCTTGATAACATCTTCATTAACTCCTAGAGCATGGAAGTTCTTACAATTTCTAAGAAATCCAGAGATATGTATGTTCAAGATTTCATGAGGTACCCCCGAAGAATTGAAGAGTGTTGCTAGTCAAATTGATTCAATCAGTCCTTATCTTGAAAGTTATTTACCCCAAAATCTGGATATATGCGTCAAGAACATTGAGTCTGGCAAGTCTCCTCTCCACTTGCTTATTTTACTGATTTTGTGATACGGCTACTCTCGTGCCTACTTGTCCAATTGATCATATTAGAATAGGAATATTTTGATCTTTGATCTTCAGTCATTTAATGTTTATGTTACTGTTTGTGTTCTTTAAGTCTTGTCTAAAGGTATGTTCTATTTCTAAATTAAACGGTTCAAGATCGTCACCTTTGGAATAGAGCATATAGCGAATGTCTCTTATCTTTAAATAAGAAAATTAAACTAATCAAATAACAATTAAAAATAAAATAAATTAACACTAAATGTAAATAGTTCCCGACAATGGTGTTAAATATTTAATGCACTTTCTCTATCGCAAATATATGATATCGTAACAAGTAACGTAATGGACATTTTAGTCTGGATGATCATTCCCACAAGAACTACAATTTAAAACTTATTTTAATATTTCTAACTCCTATTCAACAAAAAAACAAAAAAACAAAAACAAAACAAAACAAAGAATTGTAATTTGGTGATTTTTGATATAACTACTTCTAAATAATTGAAAGTATCAAAATTGCACACAACGATCGAATTGATGTTTTAAATGTGGAATGGATATTAGGGTATAACAATTTCATCTATTGATCAAATTTAAGTCTTAATTCAAGATTTATAAATTTAATATAGTGTTCACTCGAATTCTTCTATTGTGTTCAATTTACATATCTCGAGTTCTCATTAAACTTATTTAACTAATTTAATCTCATATCTCTATGTAAATCAATCTTAGTTAAACGCACTATTTGTTCTAAAAAATCATATAACGACTGCAATAATTAGTATGGTATCTCTACACGTTATAATAAATTACTGAATTTAATATGTGGTCTAAATCTAAAACACACAACTCGATTCCTAAAAGATTCACCAAATCATTAACTTATTGATTAAGTAATTCAAAGTATTAAATACATGGATAAAATCAACATATTACGATGAAAGAACTAGAATTTTAAATAAAAGAATTAAATGGTCACAATAGATTACATTGTTTGGGCTGATGAAAAACTAAGCTACTCATGATAGATGAAGAAAAATAATAAATAATAATGAAGTATATCGTCGAAATTTTAAATAAGGATGTAGAAAAAGAGATGAATCTTGCACCAAGATCTTCTTCTTCTTCATCACCCAATCAACGCTTCAAACTCGTGATTTCTTGATGTTTTCTCATTCGATTTGCTCTCCTAAATCTCAAGTTGTATTTTTTTTCTCTCAATTTGTGGAACTCTCAAAAGTGCCTACATTCTTGTATTTATATTTCTCCTATTATTTTCCCTGAATTTGGAGTTTTCATGGGCTTTTAATGGCCCAAACTTTTGTGCCCTAGATGACAACATCGACGCCTTGGTGCCGTGACAAATCATTAGTGGTGCCTTAACACCCAAGGGTTACACCCCGTTGATATTTATTGTTGCCACGCCCGCTTTCAGGAAGCTTTCTTGCAATGCACATCTTTCAGTATTTTTATCATAATTTTCTCTCCCGATATCAGACGATTCAAATTAGGTTATAAGGATAACTCAAAAAGGTAAAATTTATTGGAAGTAGATTTTTTCCAATTCGAATTCCACCTAATAACACATTATATAATAAATTAGGCTATAATTTCATTAAAAATTGTAAAAAAATATATCCATATTTCAGAGCTCGAATAAGTATATAAAATACATTTATCTATTCTAACTCGATGCAATGATCAACTTCCCTTCTAGGCGACAGTTTTCTCAACAACTCCAGGGCATCATGTCCTTATTTTCCTCAAGGAATTTTCTAATTGCAACTGGCAACAGTGCATCATCAACAGTGACTTCTACCGCAGCCGACAACTGAGCTATGTATGTTGGTTCTTGCTTTTTCCAAACTTGGCTAACTGGATCGTTGAAAGCTGTATCACTTCCATGTCCACGGAAACGGTAGGAACTATGCATGAAGATCACTTCTCCAAAATGTAAACTGACCCAAATGAAGGCATGTAAATTATGTTTATCTTATGCAAGAAATCTAGGCTCATCAACAATATTTATGCCTTCAAAGTATACTTCCATTTGCCATAGGAAGTTTTCCACATCTTTGGCATCTTGTTGGCCATCATAGCCCTTAGGCTTGGGGTACTCAATCCTTGGGACAACAACACGTGCAGCGACACCTCTGCTAGTATCGGCAGTGGATTGTTTGTGTTGTTTGAACTCCTTGTTCATTTTTTCCATCATAACGGCCAATTGGTTCACTTGCCCTTGCATGGCAGAAACAGAATCCATGACTTTACCTTAGCTTGTCCAGCCATCACGGTCTGAACATCGTTCTTTACAGCCTGAACAAAGATGTATAGCCTTCCAACGTCTCAAATGAGTGTTCAAGAGATTCAACATGATCACCCATGTTGGCGATGATCTGGTCGAGTTTTCCTTCCATGGTAGATGCTTCCCAGGTCTTACTTTTGCCTCGTGTTTTCTTTCTTTCCATAGGGAAAACACCACGTCCCCACTCCTCAATCTCAATATCAACATCAGCAGTCTACTGTGAATTCTCCATATAAATACCTACAAACGAGACTCTGATACCACCTGTCGCGGACTTAATTTTGTTACACCTGAACTAACTAGAATCGTACAGCCTTAATGTTTCACAATTCTCATCCCCACGAGAAAAATAGCCTTCCCAACACCTACAAAAAGCTGACCTTTGGGGTTAAAGTATATGGAAATTTTGAGTAGAGGAGATAAAGTAGAAAATTATATAGAAAGAAACAAGTACATAAGTTTGGGAGAATCTCCTTTTATTAACTACTAAAGAAAAAATATTACAATCTCTCAAGTTTTATCTCACTTCATTCCATGTGATTTACAAATGAACCAACACGTCTATTAGAGGCAATGTCTTGGAAGACAAGTTGAAAATCAATGGCCAAGACTTAATTAGATCCAATGACCATAATTAGTTGCAAGTTGAAATCCACCTTTATGCAAGTTGCAATCCTCCATTTCCTTGCAAGTTGCAAGTCTTTACAAAGGGTTAATGCCCTAAATAGTCACTGAACTTTGTCAAAAGTTCTTAAGATGTCTCCTAACTTCAAAAATGCCCTAAGTAGTCATTGAACTTTGCAAAAAGTTCCTAGGGGATCACTGAACTTCAAAACTTCCATAATAATCACTGAACTTTGCCAAAACTTTCCTAAATAGTTACTCAACTTTACAAAAATTTCCTAAAAGATCACTGAACCATTGATGTATGGGGTCCCAATTTACAAAGTTCGGTGACCTCTTAGGAAGTTTTGGGAAAGTTCAGTGACTATTTAGAGAAATTTTGAAGCTCAGTGATCTTCTAGGAACTTTTTACAAAGTTCAGTGACTACTTAGGGTATTTTTGAAGTTCGGTGACCTTCTAGGAACTTTTGGCGAAGTTCGGTGACTATTTAGGGTATTAACTCTCACAACTCCTATACAAGTTTGACATNTTCGGTGACCTTCTAGGAACTTTTGGCGAAGTTCGGTGACTATTTAGGGTATTAACTCTCACAACTCCTATACAAGTTTGACATGTCCCTTTTATAGTATTCAAATTGGACTTTGCTTCTTTCTTCAAGCTTCTTGTAGTCATGTTGAACTTTGCTTCTTCATGCAAGTTGCACAAGTTGGCACCCACTTGCGTCCAAAATAATCGGCTGCAGTCCACTATATTTATCCCCCTCAAAATGGTGGTTTTTGACTTAGAAAAACCTCATTTCCGTGCCTGCACAGCTGGCTTGCATTTCCCTTATCTGCCTTCCCTGCTGCAGATAGTTACGATCAGCCGAAGCACCCTGTCTAAGTTATGTGGTTGCTGCCTGGACGTTTTGGCCACAACCTGGGAGGGTGTAAGTCTAAGCTTGGATGAGAAAGTGTTAGAAAACAACCCTACCAAAAGACCACCCCTTGATCATGTGAAGAAGCCTCAACGGAAGTCTCTTCTCATGTTTCCTTTTGAGAAAACCAACTTATCTATTGAAAGGAAAGAAGATAGCGGTGAAGCTACCCCTTAACAGAATAACAAATTTGAGGTAATGAGTGAAGCTGCATCTGTTACGCAAAAGTATCCATTCAAGCGTAAGTGAACTACGGGCTGATGATGAGCCTGCTGTTGAAGCTCAAGAACTGACTTCCTTGGTGGAGCCTATAGTAGTATGTGCGCTAAATTAGCAGCAATACAAAATGATACCACCCATTAAGAGCCTATACGACTTGAAGGGCTTTGCAGGCTTGGTATGTCGTTTTTGGTTGCGTTTCAATCCCTTCCACCTGATGTTGGAAGTGGAATTTTCCGGCGTCAAAATTTTTATTTGGCAATTGCTTTGGACTTGTAACAAATTTGTATCCTCCTTTACTAGTCAAGGTGTACTGAATTTGTCTGTTGAGCTTCCTACACTCTTTTTCTTAATCTTGTTACCTTTCATCTTTACGTATGAAGAAAGAATATTAAATATTTAACATTAAACTTGCGATACAGGCATGCAATTCGATCTTGTTCGAAGCCCCGCTAGAATCATCAAATCAATCCCACTTTCAAGTTGGAAATTGGCTAGCCTTAGCAAATGAAAACGCAAAACACTAGCTCAAATTACTTGAATTAAGAAGAAGATCAAGACTACACGAGTAAGCACACATTCCCCATACATAATAAAGCTTCTCGAAAGCTTTTTTATTCACAACAAAGCAAGCATTTTCCTAGAGTATTACATAACAAGAAGGTTGCTGGGGACAGTTGGTAACAAAAGAACCTGCAAAACTAGGGCTTTGTTAAGAAAAAACAACCCAAAAGGGTTGTCATGGCAGACTAAACAACTCTGCCACGGACAAAGCCCACGAAAGCAAGGTTACAAAACTACGACGGCCAAAAGTAACTTCAAACACAGACTGACTGACGGAATCAAACCCAACCATCATGTAAGCATGCAGCGACATGGAAGACTTGGTGACTTGACAAAGTAACAAGCTCAGACCGAGCAAGTTGAAGTAACAACTGCTAGGCCAGAAGCTGAAAACATAATAGTAGGACCATTAGAAGTATACAAGAATCCAGTACCCAGTGTCTATATTCTCAGCTAAGTGTGACCATTATGCAGACTGGCTCCCTTCTCCGAGGGGAAAAACTCGTGGAACAGCTTTCTAATGGAAAAAAAAGCTGCAAAAATAAAGAAAACTGGCCACACCTTACTGGAAAAAAGGACTGGAAAACTGAACCATATGAAGACCCATGGTTATGGACCCAAAAACGACACCATAAAAACCAAGAGCTATACTGAAGTAGTGAAACTTGCGATGTACCACGCCATCTGTGGCTTGAATGGGACTTTCCAACTGCCAGCTGCTTAGGAGAGTACAGCACACCTCCGAAGTTGCTCAACAAGCAGATCAACAGCACCAGAGCTGATTCCACGGCAATGCTGGATGTTCAACCCCACCAATGTCTTGCCCATAACCACCAATATGGGTGCAGATTTGTCAGATACCAAAGAGCAACCTGCCAGGGAAAGTACCTGCAGATTCAGATGCTTGGCACCAGCCAAGACTGCAATGCCAGAATCAGTGATTCCACAACTAGAAACATCAAGTTCATTCAGCAGCCAGCAGTCCCTTGCAACTGCCACCAGGCTTGCATCAGTGATGAATCTGCAGCCTTCAAGATTCAGAATCTGGAGAGTGCTCCCATGCAGCTTAGAAATGGTTGCAACAACATCGTCGGTCAAATTGACACATCCACTAAGATTAACCTTTATCAAACCACCTTCAGAGCTCTGAACAAAAGGTATAAGCCCAGCATCAGTTATTCCCTGAAGCCCAATGAGTTCCACATGAGTCAGGTTGGGACACAGTTTACCCACCATGGCCAAGCTAGCATTACCAAATCCAGGGCAGTTGCAGACAGTCAGTGATCGAAGTGAATAGCAAAGAGATGTCAATGAAAATAGAAAGTTCATGTTCTGATTTCCCAAACAATTGGCCAAAGAAAGAGCCTTCAATTTCCCACCATAGTTTGCAAAGATGCCAAAAAACCCACAGTGGGTAATCCTGTGGCATTCCCCCAATTTAAGACTTTCAAGTGACCCTGCAGCTTTAGCAAAAGAAATTAATCCATTGTCGGATACAAGTGGACATCTTCTGAGGCAAACCTGACGCAGATTTGGGCAACCTTTTCCAATAGCTTCAAGCCCTGAATCAGAAACTCCTCGGCAAGTGATTATTGTCAAAGACTTCAGCTTCTGCAAACCTTGTCCAATAGCCATGACCCAGAAGCCCCTCTCGTTCACATTTTGGAGGCCAATTAGTGCAAGGTCAGTCATCGCACTGCCATAGTGTCCAATTACAGCAAGAGACACATCACTGATGTTAAGTGCCTGAAGCTTCACCTTTGTAATAACATTACCAGCTGCTGAAAATAGACCTGCAATTCCTTGGTCCCCAACAAGAGGACAATTTTTAACAGTAACAGATTTCAGGTTGGGGCAGCTACGTCCCAAAGTTTGCAAGCTTTCATTTCCAATGTTTGAACAAGATTCTATTGAAACTGACACCAGATTGGGACAGTTCTTTGCAATAGCAAGCAAACACTTGTCCGTAACTGCCGAGCAATGGCATAGGTCAAGCTTCTCCAGCAGATGACAGCCATTTGCAATCTCAAGTAGCCCTTCATCACCAATTGATGACGAGTGCCAAATCGAAAGCTCTCTCAAAGAAGGACAACCACGAGCAATGGCCTTGAGGCCAAAATTTGTCAATCCACGAGTAGCACTGCTTTCTCGGATGGATAGCTTGCCCAAACCTCCACGGCTTCCAGTTCCAACAGCAATGGCAGCCAGCCTCACATCAGTAGCTTTCTTTCCTTCCAGGCATCTAGAAAGATATCCATCAACATCTGTCTCTAAGTTTTCCTCCTCAACTTCAGCTCTGATTCCATTTGACTCAGCAAATCCACCCTTATCTTTTGGCTTCATGGACTCGTCTGCCTTTTTAATATTAGATCTGTTCTCAGGCTCCACAGATAGAGTGGTTTCATTATTGCATATTTCATCCCTCTGAATGCTACTTAGAAGCATAAGCCAACGCTTGGAGACTCCTGCACAGGCACTCCTCTCTTGGCCTCCAGGAAGGCGTCTGAACACCTCAAAGAGGCATTCATCAGGAAGAACTTCAATGGATGACTGTTGCTTTAGCTCTCTGCTGACAACGAACGGGGCATTGACACGAGACTTCTTACGAGGAGGAACAAACATGTCCACTCGATGACCAAGGGACAAATAGAGACTCGATTCCTTATTATTCGGGTATAAGAATCCCCCCGGGAAAAAATCATCATCTCCTGAAATCAAAGATGTGGAAACCAACATCAGCTAATATTTTTAAATTTTAATAAAAGATCTGACAAATTTCACATTCCCTTTATAAGTATGCGGGACTCAGATGTGTTGCACATCAAGCAACTATACGTAACCACAAACATATAATTTTACTATCCCGATCATATATATATATATATATATATATATATATATATGAAAGTATTACACTTCAAAAAAAAGTACGTCTGTAAATTTTTTACGAATTAACACACTACCCTCAACATTTGATAGTTGTCACAAAAAGAACATAGAATATCTGAAATATAAGAATGGAAAGACTGTATCTTCCTGTTACCGATAAATTTTTAAGCATCAGTTTCACTTCAATCTGTTTATCAGTAACTCATCAAATATTTGAGAACGATACCATTATTAAATATTTTAAGCATCGATATAGACATAAAAATATTGAAACGACATGAAAAATTTGGCACAAGTAAAGGCCGGTAAGTCTAGAGCCATATACCTAAGAGAGATCTAAGTATAAATTGAGATTATACCACCGTAATCAAAGACTGTAAACATAATTATATACTAGGTACTCCACAGACCATAACGTTTTAATCAAACAAAGGCACAAAAAACTTATATTAATAAACTTTTTAAAGTCAAGCCCATACAAATTTTGAGATAATAACATCTCTACGAAGATTATAAGCATGGCCATAAATGCAAGTGTACAGATATATGTACTTCATGAAAATACAAGATTTAACCAAATTAAAAACATTAAAAGATTAAAAATGGGTTTCAGCAGAAATCAAGAAAAGATATAAAATTTAAGAAAAACCCAGAAAAAGATTAGCGATCTTACCACTGAAATTGAAGACTTTAGACATGGGAACAGTGTGAAAATCCAAGGGAAGTCAAATCTGAAGCGTAGAAGCCCAAAAAACCCTCTGAGGAGAGCAAAAATGACCAGATCAAGCAAGAAGAAGACGATCAGCAAGATCAGAAAAAGAACAGAATGCATCAGAGAAAAATCGAAGGCAAGAAATCATTTGGGAACCCTATCAAGAATAGGGCAAAAAAAGGGAGGGAGAAAAGAGGAGATAAAAGTGTGGTGGGTTGACGCAACAATGCAAGAATATGAAATGTGTGGGTGTGAGGTGCTATATCTTGTGCACATCTTTTTTTTTTTAAAGTGGGGTCTTTTTCCTCTTTCTTTATTCATAATTATTACGAGAGTTTGGGATACATGCAATGAACCAAAATTTCATTTGTCACGTTCAATGTTTCTATTTACTTTTCGAAACTGCAAATTAATGTTCAGCCCCCCTGGCCTACCCCACCCATCATGCTTTTCTTTTTCCTACGTAAATAAAAGAATCAATTTGACAATACTGTTCATAAACCGTGAGTCTGACTCAACTAAATTTTTTTTTTCCTTTTAACAACCGAGCCAAATGGCTCGACTCGACTCGACTGAGTTCTTCTTTTTTTTTTTTTTTTTTGTTATTTTTGTTTACAGTCAAGCCAAATGGCTCGGCTCAACTAATTTTTTTAGGATACATGCAATGAACCAAAATTTCATTTGTCACGTTCAATGTTTCTATTTACTTTTCGAAACTGCAAATTAATGTTCAGCCCCCCTGGCCTACCCCACCCATCATGCTTTTCTTTTTCCTACATAAATAAAAAAATCAATTTAACGGTACTGTTCATAAATCGTGAATCTGACTCAACTAAATTTTTTTTTTCCTTTTAACAACCAAGCCAAATGGCTCGGCTCGGCTCGACTCAACTCGACTGAGTTCTTCTTCTTCTTTTTTTTTT
>CAIGRN010118243.1:0-10022 GCA_903798345.1 Fraxinus anomala
ATAAGTCTCATATCTCTTTCTTGAACTCTCAGTAACCTTTGTTGCCATTTTGTAGCTGATTTAGTGCATCTGAGCATATTCCTTTTATGGATGCTCCACGGGGGATGTAGGTGTTAGAAGCGGTCACCGAACCTCCGGGGCTACGGCCCAAATAATTCTTGTGTTCATTTTAATTTCTGTAGTTTATACTTGTTTATTTTGGTATTGATTATCTTCGATTCTTATATCGTGTGTTCGTCTGGACCTTACAATGAGTTTCAATAAAATCATAACCTACTTCACTAAAGAGACCCACCAACCAAACTAAACGATTAAATTCCCTTTAATGTGAAGAGAAGCCGTTATGTACACCCTTTATGGTTACAAATTTCGGATACCTCTGACACAAAAGAAATTTTCAGTAACCAACTTCACAAATGCTGGCTTTGTTGCGTGATTTTTAATCCTATCTCTAGTAGTTTACAAATACCTTTTGGGCATTGACGAGAGACGTAATCATCAAATGCATTCATATGGATTACTATAAATAACTTCGGGAAATTAATGAAGCCAAAAAAAAAAAAAGGAGTATAAACTTAGAGCTCCATCCAATCTCATGTTGCCTCTTGGCGCATCGCATTGAGTCTAACATATTGAACTTAATGCTGGGCACCTCGACGCTGCTGTTATATGTTTCAAATCTACCATCCACTTTTCACCATATGCTTTGATGAGTTAAATATGTAGACATCATATTTTTGCAAATTTTGAATCTAAATATATAAGTATCTCTCCATTGTCGAGGATAAAATTCTTCAGCAGACAAAAAGAAATAAATAAGTGTGATGAACAGCTTTCGAGATGTAGATACTGATTTAAAGAAGTCGATGACAAACCTAAGAATAACCAAAACTGGATACAAGATAGCAGCTGTTGTTATTATAATGTGAAGAAAGACAGCAACCTGCAATGTAAAAGTAGATTTAGATTTTATTCCCACAGACTATTAAGTAACAACTGATCATAAGAAAGAGCTCAACATGCATAGTTTAGGAAAAACCAAATTGCAATCTGCCAGTGCAAATAATATGAAGCATGACAACAAAAAAGTTTTTAAAAAAACTCTACAAAATAGATAAAAACTGAGTCACAACAAGAGAACAAATAACAGTAGAGAACTCAGCTAAATCAGATAGATTAAAATTCTGCACTTTTTCAAAATCCATGAATTTCTTACCTTTCACCGCAGATTTAGTTTGACATTATTTACGTTAATCAAAATCTAACCATATCATAACTACAAGCTTGTAAGCATAAAATTTCCTGCTGGTAGATTTGATGATTGAATTCGACGGCTCAGCTTTTATAACAATAGACTAACCTTCAATAAAACTTCTTAGACATGGGTTTTACAGAGAATGCCTTTATGACAAGGTATCTAATTTATATCTACTCAAGGAACAGATTCCTATGCCAATTTTAGTGTGATGTAAATGTAATTTTTAGCTTATTCAGTCATCAAAAGTGGACATTTGGGAGTAATTTCATCGAATTGATGCTTAATTTTGTTTGCATATTGTCTGTTTTAAGAAACATTCAATGCTGGATTGCTTATGGAGAAAAAGAAGTGGATATCGAATATAAAGGACTAAAAAGGAGCATACGTGGAAGATGGGGACTAATATGCAAAGAATTGAAAGATGCAAGACTATCAACGCAATTTAGGAAGGACTCGACATGAGCTACAAGGGAAATTCGTGGACTGATTTGAAATGGAGGCGAAAGTGTGAAGCTTGCGATCGCAAGGGTGGGCAAGTTTCAAGATGAAGACCAACAGCACAATCATGCAATGCAGCTCTTCATTCTCAATTTGTGTTCGGTTAATTGATGCCAATGTTTAAATTACAGTTTGATTTGAATTAAATGTTCGAAGTTTAAACATGTTTGTGACTTAATTTGCTTTCGGGAGATTCAAATTTCAAAGTAGATATAGCTCATAATTGACGATGAACAAAAGGTCCTATAAATGTTAGAAATAATTATTCATGCTTTATGCATTCCATTTGAATAATCTTGTCATTGAATGCATTCTTATATATTAGGATTCGGGATACAAATATTTTGATTTATATGTGAAAATAGGTTTAACTCTACTCTGAAGAGATTGCTAGATAATATTGAACCCCTATTTGGTATTGATTTAAATCAAACTTTAATTTAAATTAAAGTCAAACAATCAATATTAATCACATATTTTATTCCCACAACTTTTTAACCATACATTTTAAAAAAAAAATTATCAAAATTTATTAAAAATTTAATTTTAATCCTTACCAAATAGGGGCTGGATAATTGATTGTCAATCTAAACATAAATAGGATTAAAAATGAGAATATGAGAAAATACAATGAATTCTAATGGTAGAGTTGGATTCCTTGCACGCTTTTTTTTAATTGATCTCTTCTCTCCAAACTTTCATTTGCATTTAATTTAGAGACATAGTATCACTTAGTTAGAATCATGGTTACTCAAGTTCATCCATCAATTGTGTGTTTATTCGTGTTAAGCTCGAATTGGTGAAACTTAATCTAAAATCTAAATTCTCATGATGGAATGATATTCTTTAGTCTCTTGTTTGATGCACATTAAAATGTAAAGAATGTATTTTTTTTGGTGATGTGATAGTGAATATGTGGTCGAAAGATAAATAAAAGTTATTGATGTGATAAATATAATTTTATTGAGAATGTGTAGTTGAAAATGAGTAGAAAAATGTGAATGAAAATTAGAATGTGGCTCAAACATGGCTTAATGACTTTTACTATTAGTCTCTGTTTGATCCACATTTTTTCAAAACTCATTTTTAACCACACATTCTTTAATAAAATAATATTTTCCATCACATCTAAAAAAATTTCTTATTTTGTAACCACATATTGTCAATCACATCACTATTTAAAATACATTATTCCTTCAATAATGTGCATCAAGCACCCCTTAGTTAATGAATCCATACGCTTGCAGGATTTCAAACAACATATGACAAGAAAATCTAGTATCAAAATATAGCCTCTGTTTGGGCTCCATTCTAAAGAAATGCATTTTTCTCTCTTATTTTTTTAACCACACATTTTTCAAAAAACTGTTATTCAAAAATACATTTTTCTCCAAAATGCATTTTTTTAATGAAGCCCAGACGGGGGCATAGATACATTGTTTGCTTGAGTTCGTTCAGTCATATGCTTATATGCATTAACTTCTAAGAAAGTACTATTGAGAACAAACCCTAAGTAATGATAGTAGTCAAACACTGTCTATATCAGGAAAAAAAAAAAATACACTCTTACAGATTCAAATATATATTTATGTAGCACCAACTTCTCAACAAGAAATGCAGCAAGCGGGAAAATTGGGAGACTCAGGCTGCAAAATAGAACGAGAAGAGTTATCGTAACAAAAGAAGAACACATTGATAAAAATATAAAAATAAAAAATTATTGTTTTCTTAAACCATCACTAGACTAAAAATGTTCAGGATATGGTTACCAGCACATTAGAAGTGGCCAATCCTTCAGTGATGTTGAACTATACCAAAAGCCTGAATTGATCAGCCAGCCATACTGCAACCACATACAAGATTACCTCTTAAAAACAACAGCTTCTTCTAACTAATAAAAGATACATAAAACGATTAGATTAACTATCCACATAAATCAAAAGGCACAATGCAATTCCAAGAGACGAACCTTCATCAAATTTTCAATAATAAGTCTGCTATTTACAGCAACAAGCACCACTATACAGAGGTTGAAGAGGCCTGCATGGCTCTGCCACAAGAAACCAGTTATGAAGTTCCCTGACTACGTCATTCGAGAAATAATAACTCCAGAAAGTTATAGTTGCACACCCTGTACATATAGCGCCGAGACCAGAACAAAATAAAATCGAGATCACAGCATCCAGATAGCAATTTAACCTGGTTGTATATTGTGTGTCGTTATCTAGGATACAATTTTACAATATGACCACCATCGATTTGAATATAACCGTCTTTTGAGATTAAAAGATGTTGCACGAGTATGGGGCATATTTGTCTGTGATTAATATATTTATATTTGAGATTGGATATATATCATCCTCAAACTCCAACCTACAAGGTTGTGGTTAAGTTTCACATATGGCACACGTTCTATCCTCAGGAATACATCGAGTCAACGAGGTACAGAGAGTTTATTCTTAGTTGCTCAACTACCCCACCTAGGAAAACCGTAACATCTATCCAGTTCTTAAATGAAATTGGATTCACCGAGATGAACCACATCATCTCCGAGATGCAGAAATCAATACGAGAAGTCAGCACACCTCCCTCAACACAAAAGCAAAAAAGAGAGACTTCTCATAATGTTACTTTCTCACCCTTTTTACATTTCATAACTTCCCGCGTGTACCCCACCCCGCAAAAAATAACAGAACAACACAAAGAAAGGTCAACTCTTGGATGGGCATACCATAAACACAACAAATGACACTCCAGAAAACTCATTTTTTAACTTGCTACTTTGAACTACATCAGCAGCCCTAATTTAAGCAGGGTAATTCATAAGCCTATTTTTAACTTGTACAACATACCATAACAAAACTCCCCTTCCCTATCAACTAATGCCATAGATTTTCTTTTTTCGTGCTATCTTCTGAATGAAAGCAACTGGACATCAAATGAGTCCATGAGCATTCAAGACTGCAAGATACTAGTGAAATGAGCAATCTTAATAACCCAGTGATGATCATTGTGTTCTGAAACATTAAATCAGACTTCAACCTGATTCCGTAAATCACTTGCCAAATTAAACAGGCAATAGATGGATATACATTTATTTTCGGGCTTGCCGAATTTGAAACGATAGTTTTGTACATAATGTTAGTATGTCACCATACAAGGACATGTAACACCATATTTGAAATTGGCTCTCTTAGTCCAAAAGTGACTGATGGAAAACTTTTCCCAGAACAGTAAGCTAAAAACCACCAGATTTATTTACATAAAGAAAAATAATAATAAAATAGAACCAAGGGCACAGCCCATTGATTGTACCAAAATCCACACATGCTCTACCCATTAAAAAAAAAAAAACGTAGTGTTACAATCAGAAAGCAATTACATGTATATCCAAAGATAAGGCCTCATCTACCCTACAAAAGACCAAGTGGCAAATTTTCATTCATGCCCAGTCATACTGCGACTAAACAAGTTCATGAGTTACATAGATGACATCAATCATCTAAACAACAAAAGAGAAGAAATGTACTAAATTTTAAGTTGGTTACAGAGAAAAGGGAAAACAAATTTTTACTTGTCCAATAAATGAACTCAAAAGTTAGGAATTCAACAAAAAATAGTGAAAAATCAACAATGCAAAGGCGAAATTTGCGTAGATATGTATGGATGGCTAATTCTGTGTATATGCGTAAGATTAGAAAGATAAACAATGCAAACCTGTTTAAAGATTGCGTCCGAGCTGAGAGGACTCTCTTTGATTCTCCGGTGAGCAGGCACCAATGGCCGGTACGCGAATTTCACGGCCTCCACCGCTTCCATTCCTGGGTTACTCTCTCCAGTACGAACATGTTCCTTCTCCATCTTGCCATTACTAAACCCTTCAGTACCCGATTCAGTCGGCTCTTCCCGCACTGATTCCACCACCCCTCCACACAGATTCCCCATCCCATTGGTGTTAATAACATCACTTTCACTATCATTCCCCGCCTCAAAAGAGTTGGATTCTGACTCCAGTATTGCCACGGCACTAGATCTTCGCCGCACAGTACTCTCGGCGCGGCTGTGGTGAGTGTTCAACGACTTCGTCTCTACACTCTCCGGCAACTCCAGGATCGCCATTTTATATATGCAAAACAACCCAGAAACAAATATAACAAAAATTCTAGAAAGATAAAGAGCTTTACCAAAATGGGTTACCCTCAGAAGATTGAGAAAGTACAGATTATAGAAAGATGTTAAGGGTATCGAAATTTTGCGAGATTTCGATTAAAAACTATTTTTGGGATTAAAAAAATTATAGATTCAGGCGGTTTGCTTAATGCTTTGTGCTTAGATACTTTTATATACACACATTGCAACATGCATACATAAGTACTTGAACAGAGGCAAAAAAGACAGATTCCAGCTCCAAAACATGGCCGCGTAATCTGAACTTCCCAAAGGCGGCCGCTTGGAAGTTTCTGAATGTTGCTTGAAACGTAGCAAATCGGCAAATACCAATAGAAAAGATTCTGTAATTAATTTTCAATAAATTTCGAAGCTTTAAAGTTAATGTTTTCAATTCTCATTCTAATTGATTTGTTGTCTGATTTGATTAGAGAGGAAAGAAATTGTTGGGCTTGACTGACTTATTAGGTTGAATATGATTGAATTTCAATAAAGAGGAATTGCATGGAAATTTGTATGTTGTCGTATATAATTTTAAAATGGTTTAAATAGATTCTTAATTTTGAATTTTGAAAGCCGATTGACGTCACTTTTCAATTTTTAATCCACCAATAGGTTGCTTGATTTGATACGTTGGGATGGAGATGGAGATGGCACGGCGCAGCTAACATGTTAGGTTGAACAAAATTAAATGTTGTTAAAGAGACCAAGAGTGAAAATTATCTTTTTGATATAATGTTTTCGGCCCTTGTTTGGTGGCCTTCTAAATGTAAAAATATAGTTTTGAATAATATTTTTTGAAGAATGTATGGTTGAAAATGATGGAAAAGTTATGACTTTATGTATAAAATATTTTATTTTATGAATATGTTATTGAAAATGATTCTATAATAAAAATTAAATTAAAGGGTGTCAAATAAGGGCTCAGTGTACTAACATGTCAGTAGTTACATGTCAAATTTGAAACTANTACTAACATGTCAGTAGTTACATGTCAAATTTGAAACTAAAAGAACAAGTAAAACAAATTCTTAGTTTATAAATTTTGAAAATGAATTTATTATTACATCAGTTTTTAGGATTTTGCTACTTTGATAGAAAAATTGTAACAGATGCAGTGACATAATCCTAGTTGGCGACATATGATTTCATGAAGATGTTGACTGTGTTTAAAATAGTCCAATGATGAAATGTCATATGTCAAGTATCATGTTAACAATTATGTTGCTGTAGCATGATTCCAATTTTTATAGTTAGGGTTGGAGACGACCAAGACATGACATGTTTGGTTGAGTAGAACGAATGTCACTAAAGAGGAAGTGCATATTGGAGCAGTCCGAACATGTTCATAGTTATTAGCAAATTTTGACATTTAAAAACAAGTTAACACAGTTTCTTAAATTTGAAATTTTGACATCAGTCTTGATCCGCCAATAGATTGTTTGTGTTGATCCACGTGGTTGGAGACGCAAGGGCATGTGTAAACATGTTAGATTGATTTTAATTGAATGTTGTCGAAGAGAGTGAATGAAAATTTCTCTATTATCAAATATAATTATTTTAGTATATCGAACCAAAATGTTCATAGTTAGCAAATTTTGAAATTGAAAAATGGGTTAAACGAACTCTTCAACTTTCAAAATTTTAAAAACTATTATTTTTGTGTCAATTTTAATCCACCAAACGACCTTTCAAAAAGGTAGTTAAGATAAGAAGAAACAAAGTTAGGAGGTTAACCTTAAAACATTAAGAAATTGTTTGAGAAAGGGATATTAGTGGACCAAATAAGTCGATGCGTCATTACTTGATGTCATAAATACGCGAATAAAAGACAAGGTTTTAGTTACAAATTAAGTACTTGTTTGGAAAAGTTTAAAAGTTGCTAAAATATTGAATAAAATATTCAAAGTCAATAGTCAATTTCAATCGCAAATTTTTAATTTCATCAACTTTTGTCAAAATTTACTAAAATTTACTTACAAATAAACAAAACAAAAATTATGTGAATGATAAACTTCTAAATGACTATCGTATTATAGCAAACAATTAGCGTAAACTCAAGTTACGTACACATTTACATAGAAAAAATCATATACGTTTTAGGATTTTGAAAAAATAAAAAGAATTAGAGGACGAAATGAAGGCAAGATTCAAATAAAAATAAATTTATCCCATGTTTTATAGTTTAAAACTTTATGGATCTCATATCACTACATTTAATTTTGGATCACTAATGTTAGAACGTCCTAATTAAATGGATCGCATATCACTACATTTAATTTTGGGATTATTATTTAATTGCAAGCATTGCTCATATAGACAAGTGTTTAAATCTAATGGTAGTGCATAGCATTATTCATCCAGAAAACAGTTTCAACAGAACCTTGTTATGAGTACAGGAAATTTTAACAGAAAAGTCAACTGGAAGACAGCTGTCCTATGATTGGCAGCTGTCCAAAACAGTTTTGAACAGGAAGACAGCTGTCTGTGATTGGCAGCTGTCCAAAACAGTTTTGGGCAGCTGCCAATCACAGTTGAATTTCCTGTTAAATTTTCTTGTACTCACACACTTTTTCTTAATGTTATATATTAAAGAATTTGTATTTAAGTTAATTAGATAATATCACTTGCCAAAATGCCCTTAGTACATAATATGGAAAGTATTATATAGGAAAATCATTTAAAGTTCTAAATATCTTCTTTTTGTAGTTCTGTTCATTGCTTTATTTTAGAGCAATACTATTTATAGTGAAAATTACCGATAATCGTTTTACGTGGCATATATGTGATAGTTTATTATTTGATATATAAATATGATAGTAGTTGCGCATCAACATATATGTCTTTCAACATCTGTACTAGCCGCTAAGACAAAATTGAGGGAAATACTAATGGAACATAATTACAAATGTGATCAAAGCCTTGGATAACCTCGGATTAAAGGCCTCGAATGGCCTCATACATCAACAAAAATTTTAGTGCGAATTCTCACAGGATCAACCTAGAAGTTAGTGCACAGAATGAATAACTAAACAAGTGTCGCAGAGTTCAAACACAAAAAACTTTGAAAGTAAGACTTAATTATGATTTCAACATAAAGATGAAAGAATATCAACTTAGGAAATGATTAAAACGTTCCTAAAATCACCTATAAATGAGACGGTTGTACGAGGGAACAAGGAAATTTTTTTATATCCATGCTCTCTCTCTAAAAGAATAATGTTTCAAATTGAAAGAGCATGTGGAGTTGGACATTTTGAAAATTAAAATAATATCTTCGATCAAAAAATAATTTTAGACTAAAAGACCGTTGGAATCTTTTTCTCTCTCATAAAAATATATGGTTGAAAAGTTAAAAGTCCCATAAAATATATAACTAAAATTAATTATTAATTTTGATTTAATTTTTTATTAACTTTTTCAACTAAACAAAACATGGGTTGAGATTCACTTGAATTCGTAACGTTTAAAGGTCGAAATAGGTGCCGCCACAAATGTATCTGACCCAACTAACTCTCAAAATTTGTGTCTTGAAAATATATCATGAGAAAAATTAAGGAAAATTACAAAAAGTCCGGGATTTAAAGATAGCTTTTTAAAAATCAGATATAAAGTTTATTTATTAAAAAATCAGGTAATATATTAAAACTCTATCTCTAATTTATCACTCTCAACTCCCTCACCTCTCTCTCTCGCGCTCCTCCTCTCCCCTCTCCTTCCCTCTCTACATTCTCTCTCTCTAAACCAACCCATCGCCTCCCTCCCTCCCGTCTCCGTCACCTGCCGTCATCGCCCAAACCCATCACCACCCTCAATCCATATCGCCGATCAGAAGGAGCTCGAATTGCGGCGTGTTGCGGCTGCTAAAATACTGTGCGACGGGCTGCGATTTTGAGGGGTGGATCTGCGGTTTTAGTGATGGTGGTGGAGGTAGTTTTTGAAGTTTTTTTTGGACCTGTGAAGATGGTTTTTGAGGTTTTTTTTTTCTTGTGGATCTGCGGTTTTGAGGGATGGCTGTGGAGGTGGTTTTTGAGGTTTT
Organism: Fraxinus anomala; assembly: GCA_903798345.1. Classification (NCBI taxonomy): domain Eukaryota; kingdom Viridiplantae; phylum Streptophyta; class Magnoliopsida; order Lamiales; family Oleaceae; genus Fraxinus; species Fraxinus anomala. Next base: position 9,963 of record CAIGRN010118243.1, read on the forward strand.
TTATTTTTTATTTTTTATTTTTTACCTGTGAAGGTGGATTTAGGTAGGATATTGGTGGTG
>CAIGRN010118276.1:0-16275 GCA_903798345.1 Fraxinus anomala
AAGAATTTATTTGTGACTTATTTGTTTTTTTTTTTTTATTTTGGGACTAAAATTTCAATAAGTTTTTTTGTTTTTTTTTTTTTTTTTTTTTGCCCTTTATACAAACATTAACGATTCCTTTGTGAATACTGAGAGTGATTTGGTAATTACCAATTGGGAAAGAAAGAAAAGATAAACGGAGGGATTAATGTTGTGCATATATTAGTTTTCTTTAATTTTTTTCTTTATACATACATCATCAATTTCTTTTTGTTAATATTGATCAATGAATATGGTGCAAGTATGAATTGCCCTAGTAAGAAAGCATATTGCATTTGATATAAAAATAGAAGGATAATATTTTTAACTAGACTTTTACTAAAATGAAAATATTCTCCAATCAAAATATTTATTAAATATGGTTGTTCAATCGTGCAAAATAATTATAATGTCCTTTTATTAAAAAAGTCGTCTCAGCAATGTAAGCAAAATTTACGAGAAAGACTAGAGAATCTAAATGGATTAAAAAAGTTTCTCACTTTGCCTAATGGCAAGAAAGCCTAGGTGGTTCAAAATGCGAGGGCAAAAAGAGGAGAATTTGGTTATAATTTTGAATTCCAAACCTAAAAGTAGTAGGAAAAAAAATTCATTTTTTCTCTTATTAATATTAGGTAAAACTACCGCCACTATATCAAACCTTTCATTACGTTGTAGACTGGATCCAAACTTTTCATTCGTATCACTCATAGTACCAGATCTTCAAAAAATCTACACTCGGAGTCTAAATGGATAAAAATCATTAGTTCATCTGTTAGTTGACTAAAGTTTTGACTAAATTCTGACAATTTTTTTAAGGGGTAAAAGTGTGTGAGGTGAGTGGAGAAGATGAATAGTGTATTTATTTTTTTTGTTTTATTTAATTATTTTATTTTAACTCTTTTTAATGAAAATATAAAATTACTTTTTTACCCTTCAAAAATTGTCAAAATTTGCTCAATTGTTGACTTTAGGTCAACTAACAGTTCCATCCATTTAGACTTCGGAAGCGAATTTTTTAAAATTTTGGTATTTGGTTCAAGTGGACATAATGAAATGTTTAGCATCGTGACTTCAATTTTCCTTTAAAATTATAGGAATGGAAAATTCCACAGTCCAAAGATTTAGGACCGATTTAAGCTCGTTTAGTTTTGCTAAATAAGTTTATGAAAAAATAAAATAAATTAAATAATTAATTTTAATCACATATTTTATAGGACTCATAATTTTTTTTAGCAAAACAAAACATGGGCTAAATAATGTCTGACTATCACCTAAACCGACATTATATAGCATTGTTCTACATTCTATCATGTCCATTAAATACTATTTGTGTAGATTTCCAGAGCAAAATTATGTAGTGGGGACCTTTCACTTTTTATTTTTTTGCCTCGTGCTGAAATTAGAATTAATTTCCATTTATTTACTTAACCACCCCTACCAAACCCTACTACAAATACACTGGCAGGTAAATTCCTCGAGGCCATATTTGTCAAATCAATTTTGCATTTATGATAAAGGGCTCAGCAAGTTGACGATGCGACCTGGCATTTGTGGTTAATTATCTTTACTTTTTATGTTTAACAGCTTAAGCATGATTAATGTGTTGCCAATCGTTGTCACTAATCAATTATCTTAGTAATCATCATTCTTAGTCTTATTCTATTAGCATATCTCGAGGTGGATCTTATCAATCCAATTTTGAAGAGCAATCATATTTGAAATGACTCGATTCAAAAGTTACTTTTGAATACATCTGATTAATTTTATAAATTGTTTATTTTAGTTTAAAAAAACTTTTTAGAGAAAATCAGTCTGATAAGACTGTCTCTAAAAACTCTTTTGAAAGAAAAATCTCTTCTAAAAAATTATTTTCAAATAATAATTAAGATAGTTTACCCAGAAATTTTTCTATAAGAATGAAGAAGCAAAAATAAAAATCCTATCAAATAAGTACTCAAATCTTTTCGTAATAACTTGCTCGGACCATTAGTTCAGTTGGAGCAACTCATAGACCCCTATAGCCAAATCCAGCATGACCGTATAGAGATGGATAAATTCACTATGCGACTTCTGGTTAGATCAAGTCTTTCACATAACGGCTTTTGACACGTCTAACTTGAAAAACAATCTTCTAGTATTTTTTATATTTACTGTGCGCAAATCGTCTAGGACTCAACGATGAAATGATGGTTCATCAATAGTATATTTTGTTTCTGGACTGAGTATTTTACTTGCTAGACAGATTTTGATAACTATAAGTTGATTAGGGTGAAAGACACCCATAATATATAAATAAAATTTTTGGTGCCACACCAAGGATGCCATCTGTAATTTTTTGCACCATAAGGGTTCATTGGGCGGCAAATCTTTATATAAACGACCAAACTTCATTAGATTTCATGTCAAGACTTCATACAACCTTCAAACATGAGGTTGGCTGCAGTACTTTTGTTTTTGGCAACTGTATTTGCAACTTGTCATGCAGATGGCTATATAGAGCAAGTGACCCAACAAATCCATCTTCTCCGGCCGCGGTCAGGTGCAGCCGGCTATCGGCTTCAGGATGTCGACTGCCTCAGCTGGCGTCTAGCTGTGGAAACATACAACATCCGCAATTGGAAACTTGTGCCCGAGGAGTGTGAACAATATGTTGGCCATTACATGCTAGGCAAACAATACCGTAAAGATTGCGAAATTGTGGCAAACACCGCAATTGAATATGCCAAGAGCCTCACACTTGATGGTGATGGGAAGGATATTTGGATCTTTGATATTGACGAAACTACGCTATCTAATTTGCCGTATTATGCTCGCTCTGATGTGCAATTTGGGTAAGGCACCACATTATATGGGGCATTTTCATTTTTTTCATCACACACCCACAATTTCCATAAATAGTTGACTTGACATTTTTGCTTGTATAAATCATTAGTTGTTTTCGATAATATTATCAATAATTTGTTCATATGATATAATTTAACTAGTTTCGTGTCATTTTCACAAATAATATTTTTACATGTGGGGCTGGATTTCTTGTTTTTGTGCGATCTAGTTACTTTGAGCATTCCTTGGAAAGTATGTTCGTTTTTGGTATTGTTATTTCACATTTATCATGACCACATTATTTGACTTCAGGGCATTACCATACAACGACACAAAGTTTAACGAGTGGGTTGCGGAGGGAGCTGCGCCACTAGTGCCGGGGTCTTTGCGCCTATACCAAACATTGCTGCCTCTTGGGTTTAAGATTGTCTTTTTAACAGGAACAGCAGAAAGATTTAAAGACATTAGGACTTCCAATCTAAAAGTAGCTGGATATCATACCTGGGAAAAGCTCATTCTCAAGTAACTTGCAATTTTTTTCTTCTTCCTTTCACCTACATCTAATTTGGAGCTTAAAATTAAGCATAAATGCTATTTATTCTTACTTCTTGTACAAGAAGGGACAAGACTTAGAACTCTTAGAAAGAAGAATTAAGGGCTTACTACTTTCAGATCTGGGACTGGCTTACTTACTGACTACACGGACAGGGAAGGCGTGTGACTAAGCAGGAGAGGGGGGGCGAAGAGATCTGCAACTTTCACTTTGATCTTCGACTTGAACTTTCATTGCACTCCTTTTTTCATAAATTTTATCTTACTGTAACTAATTTACTTATTTACCAAGAATAAGTAATTATTGGTTTGAGAACAAAATGCTGTTTGGATGCAGGGGAGAAGCTGATCAGGGGACCTCTGCATTAGTGTACAAATCCAAGAAGAGAACAGAGCTAGTAAATTCTGGATATAGAATTCTTGGAAATATGGGAGATCAATGGAGTGACATACTTGGAGATAATTCGGGCAATCGAACTTTCAAAGTGCCCGATCCCATGTATTACATTGGTTGAGTGGTGATCTAATTGTGTACTATTACGTCAAGTTTCATTGAATCTCATTTCGTCCCGTTCCATTTTCTCTTCTGTTGTCTCTGTAATAAGATGTCATGCTTGACATAAGCAATGCTTTCTTATCTAATGAAAATAATTTTCTAATTGAATACTTCTAATCATTTTCTTATAATTAATTTAATACGAGTCAATAATTGAGATTCATAAGATATAATATTATCTTTTAATTGAATATTTCTAGTCATTTTCATATAATTGATTTGATATTAGTCAATAATTGAAATCGATATATTTAAGCAACTGAAATCTTGTGACGAAGTATACGTATATAAATCATCTAAAATTCTTTAAGACATACTGTATAAAATAAAATACTCGTATGGATAGAAGTTTATAAATAAGAATTCAATTCATTGTTTGTCAAGCTTACTTCATATTCGACGATGCTTAGATACACAAGATATCTAAGAACATGTTTCACACACTCACTAAATTTAAAATTAAGTAAAAGTTACTTCCATTTCAAACATGTTTGAAAATATATTTTTCCATTCGAATAAATTTTACTTATTTAAGTTTAATTTTTATTTTTTTTTAGCTTCGGTTTGATAAATAAAGGTTACGTTTTTTAATGGAAAACGTTTAACACGTAATTAACAGTGGAGTACTCGTTCAAAACCATCTTTTTAAAACTTGTATTATTTTTTTCACTGTGACGCTCCATCGATATTCCAAATGGATCAAAGAATTATATTTTCAAATCAATGATCCATCACACGAGTACCATTATCAGGCCTTTTCGTGAGGCCATGACAGTTCCAATCAGACATGGTAAATTATGCAATCTGATACTCTCCATCTCCAAATCATATGAAAAAACTTGCTAAGCTTGCAATTATTTGAATTATTATCTTTCTGATAATTCATATATGTTGATAACAAAAAAATTAAATAGAGACGTATTAAAAAATTGAAAAATCAACTATAACTTTAACAAGAAAATTGACCTACAATTTGAAACAAATAAAAAAAGAAAGCAAATAAATTTTATGGTACGAACGATTTAAATATACTAAACGTGTTTTATTTTTAGTGAAGGCCGAGGATGTACTTATATTGGTAAATGGTGGCCAAGGCTGCATTCCAACTTTGCATCTTGCAAAATTCTTTGGCCTTTCAAAGAATCGTATACGAAATTTTAATGAATTCCTTCTGTCACCTATCATCTGCTATTACTACTACAGATGAAAAGCTGGATCAAGGAATCCAGAGTAGAATATATACATAAATGATGATATTAATCATTATCGATGTGACACTTCAGGTGGAATAATTTAATTACGATGAAAGAAAATGAGAAGAGAGAGATGTGAAACATACACATCGTGGAACATCATTGTGATGATAAATAACATTACTCAATATACATATAGCAATCTAAGTACCATATAAGGGCATTTTGGTCATAAAATTATTATGCATCAAGCACGAAAAAAACTCAGATTCAGGACCAATCTGACTAAACCCCTTGTTGGTAGCCTTTAATTTTAAAAATTTATATTTAGAATAATATTTTTTAAAGGACGTACAGTTTAAAAAGTAGAAAATAATTTTGAATTAACGTATAAAATATTTTATTGTGTGAATGTAATTGAAAATGAGTACAAAAAATAAATTAAATGCCTATTTAAGGCTCATTTTTTGACCAAAATACATTTTGAAATAGTATTTTGATGAATAATATATTGTTAAAAGAATATAATCATACAATATGTACATCTTTATTTACACCATTGCTTATAAATTTACACTTAACACAATCTCACATTATCTTTCACATCTCACACATTCAATCAATCCATTATAACACTTTCACGTAATTAATTAATCTATCATCAATGTGTCAATCAAACTGTACAAATAGCTTAATTTTCCAGAAAATAAGAAAAAAAATTGAGTTTGAATGTAATATTATGTTATTAAAGAATGTGTAATTGAAAATAAAAAATATAAATATATTTAGAAAATAATGAAGACTAAACAAGGGCTAATTTAAAGTAAAGGAATCAAACTGGGGCCAAGTGGAAGACCACATGCAAATTTCAAGAATAAAATCGAGGCGAAAATTTTCCAATTGAGCATACGTGCCACATAATATAAAAATGATAATAGTTGCTTGAAAATAGCATAAAATCTTAAGCAGGCATTGAATAAGAGAGAATTGCCGATGCTATCAATTACCAAGTAAACAAAATAAGATATGACAGATATCATCCAAAGGGAAATATCCCATGAGCTTAATCGACCTCCTCAATCTTGGGACCAGGTCCACTGCTACCGCTAGGAGCAGGGCCATCATCTTCCATGGGAGCACCACCCATATCACCACCTGCACCCTGGTACATCTTTGCAATGATAGGGTTGCAAATGCCCTCCAACTCCTTCATCTTGTCCTCAAACTCATCAGCCTCTGCGAGCTGGTTTCCTTCCAGCCACTGGATGGCCTGCTCAATTGCATCCTCAATCTTCTGCTTGTCAGCAGCTGGGAGCTTGGAGGCGATCTTCTCATCCTTTACTGTGTTCCTCATGTTGTACGAGTAATTCTCCAAGGCATTCTTAGCCTCCACCTTCTTTTTGTGTTCTTCATCCTCGGACTTGTATTTTTCTGCTTCCTGAACCATCTTCTCAATCTCCTCCTTGGAAAGTCTACCCTTGTCATTGGTGATAGTGATCTTGTTCTTCTGGCCAGTGGTCTTGTCCTCAGCAGACACATTTAAGATACCATTGGCATCAATGTCAAAGCACACGGTAATCTGAGGAACACCCCTAGGAGCAGGAGGAATGCCAGAGAGCTCGAATTTACCAAGAAGGTTATTGTCCCTTGTCCTTGTTCTCTCTCCTTCATAGACCTGAATCAAGACACCAGGCTGGTTGTCTGAGTAGGTAGAGAATACCTGTTCCTTCTTTGTAGGGATGGTTGTGTTCCTAGGAATCAAGACAGTCATGACACCACCGGCAGTTTCCAGTCCAAGAGAGAGAGGAGTGACATCCAAAAGCAAAAGATCCTGCACTTTCTCGTTACCCTCACCACTCAAAATGGCAGCCTGGACAGCAGCACCATAAGCAACAGCTTCATCGGGGTTTATACTCTTGCATAGTTCCTTCCCATTGAAGAAGTCTTGCAACAATTGCTGGACCTTAGGAATCCTAGTGGAACCACCAACAAGGACAACATCATGGACAGTACTTTTGTCCATCTTGGCATCACGTAGACACTTCTCTACTGGTTCCATGCATTTTCTGAACAAGTCCATGTTTAGTTCCTCAAACCTTGCACGAGTGATGGTGGAGTAAAAATCAATACCCTCATATAGAGAGTCTATCTCAATGGTAGTCTGGGCTGTGGATGAGAGAGTTCGCTTTGCTCTTTCACAAGCTGTTCTCAATCTCCTGAGAGCCCTGGGGTTACCAGTGATGTCTTTCTTGTTCTTTCTCTTGAATTCTTGTACAAAATGATTCACCATTCTGTTATCGAAGTCCTCACCTCCAAGGTGAGTGTCTCCAGCAGTTGCCTTCACCTCAAAGATACCCTCCTCAATGGTAAGAAGAGAGACATCAAAAGTACCACCTCCAAGATCAAAAATAAGCACATTCTTCTCACCAACACTGGTTGCCTTCTTGTCAAGACCATAAGCAATGGCAGCAGCTGTTGGTTCATTGATAATACGCATCACATTCAGACCAGAAATTACACCTGCATCCTTAGTTGCTTGACGCTGAGAGTCATTAAAGTATGCTGGGACAGTGACCACAGCATTCTTTACAGTTGAACCAAGAAATGCCTCAGCAATTTCTTTCATCTTAATTAAAACCATAGAAGAGATTTCCTCAGCTGCAAATTGCTTCTCTTCACCTTTGTAGTTGACTACAATCATTGGTTTATCACCTGGTCCCGAGAAAACTTTGAAGGGCCACAATTTGATGTCACTCTGCACAGAGGCATCACTAAATCTCCTACCTATCAACCTCTTGGCATCTGTCAGAATGCAAAAAAACATGAAGACCCAATTAATTAATAGAAGCTAAAACAATTTCACCCAATCTAAAGTGCACAACAAACACAATTATTTTAATAGTAATGCATTAGCAAATTTACAGTAAGACTTAGCTCACAGTTGATACACAGCAGAACATAACACTCTGGATTTGCAGAACTGAAACCTTTGGTTAAAAGCTAGAAGAAAACAACATAAAGCTGACACATGATTTCTTTTATCAACCAAAAATCCATCTTAATGATGAGGAATATAAAATCAAGACAAAATCAACATATGGCAAACACATCTTTCAATTATCAATTCACAATTTTCATTTTAATGATGCACAACTAGACATAAAAAAAGAATGCCAAGATAAATCTTTCTTGTCATAATAAGAATTGGCATCGTTAAGGTTTATCGTTCACCAAGGAATTATTTCTTTGACCATTGAGAAGTAATAAAAACAATCGTGTGATTCGCAATTCAGGCCTTCCCAAAATATTAGTGCTTATGCAACCAAAATGAATCAACAACAAAAGTTTATGAGAGATTCATGATAATTCTTTTATCCACCGGTTGAAGTCATATATTCTCTAGCAACATAGTAAATAATCTTATTCTAATCTAGATCAATGGAACGAAACACAAAATACAGAGTAAATCACATACAAATGCAACCACAATCTTTGATAATTTTAGGTCATCGAAAGGAGTAGGGCAAAGCAGATTTATACTATAAGATCGAGCACTAAGCACTTATATTATACCAGTCATCATCACAGAGATAAAGCAGCATTAACAGTAATCAATAAATTAAGATCCACAACATAAAAAAACATAAAAGTAAATACATTTAAACATTTTCAATCACAGATCCTGCTAAGCAACACAAATGGAAGCGAAATTGAACTCTTATGTGCGTACATTAATGTAAAGCATAATAGATCTTACCAAAGACAGTGTTCACCGGGTTCATGGCGACCTGGTTCTTAGCTGCATCACCAATTAGCCGCTCGGAATCGGTGAAAGCAACATAGGACGGCGTCGTTCTGTTTCCTTGGTCATTTGCGATGATTTCCACACGGTCGTGCTGCCACACGCCAACGCACGAATATGTTGTGCCGAGGTCAATTCCAATAGCCGGTCCCTCTCCTTTTCCTGCCATTGCCGCTCAGATATGAATCGGCTGTATATTCCACGTATAAAATAGAGAGAGCTTGATGTTTGAAAATTAGGGTTTCAAGATATGAAGAATGTAACGGAATAAGGACAGTATATATACGTGCAGCTGAGTCTGCCATTGAAAGGGTTTTCGGGTTCGAGAATGTTCGACTGTTTGGTAGCCGTTGGATTGGTTGCGGAAAGTATTTGACGGTGTGAGATTCTCCTTTAGTTGCGGTTAAATTTAACGCCAGTCCTTGCCATCTAACTAGAAACTTGAAAGGAAAGTGTTAAATGTACATAATTTTTTGTATATAAAAGTGTTCACTCGAATTTACACTCTCACATTGATGGACCTCGCTTGTGAGGATGTGGACCCTGCTAAGTGAGACCCACCCTATGTGAGGGTGTGTTGACACCTCTATGTAAAAAAAATTATGTACCCCAAAAATTTTTCAACTTGAAACTAATAAGGTAAATTACAATTGTCATCCTCTATCTTTATCACCTTTTGCATTATTATCCTCATTTTTTTTGTTTTTTGAAGGTAATAGTCAATATCTCCTGTATGCATATTTTGAAGTGGCATTACTTTCCTCCCATGTTTTTATTATTAGTGGCTGAAATTACGTCCAAACTTTTATTCAGAGTAACATGGAAAGGCATTTTTATTATTAAACTAGAAACAAATAAGGGTATGAAAAAGTAAATAAATAAATAAATAAAAACCTTTATTTTCAGCCTTGAAAAAACTCAACTAACAAAGCCCATGATGGAAATGGCATAAGCAAGATCATCAAAGAAGTGAGGGACATGAACCAGAATCGAGTAAAGTGAAAATTATCAATTCGTACGCTTCTCACCATCCAAATTCTTCAACCTTAACGATTATTATGATGAGGATTTTAAAGTTCATTGAAGATGGTCAATACTCTTTATTCTTCTTTATGAAAAAATTAATCTTTTTTTATGAAAAAGTATATCATTTCTAATTTAATACTTAAATCAATATAGACATCGGCGGATCCAGCACCCGGCGAGTCCCGACGACCGCGTGTGCTAGATCCGTTGGGAACTTTTTTTTTTTCGTCAATGAATAAACTTTTTAGATTATATACATGTTAATTTGTTTTATTTTCAAACATTTCTTGTAGCTCTAACCAGTATATTCATATGGGAAGTCTGAGTTTCGAATCCTTTTCCCATCCATTTTATTGTGAAATATTTTAAATTCTACAAATATTACCAAAATTAAGTTGGATAAGAAGGAGATTCGAACTCGTGACCGATGTATAGACACGGGTGGATCCAGCACCGGTCCCGTCCGTACATCCACGTGTCTGAATCTCATCATTACATTGTGATATCCACGTCTTTATTTTTTATATCCATAAAGTATTAGATAGATTATGTATAATTTCATTATACAATTTCCTCTATACTGTTAATCGTGTTCTATTTTCATGGAACAACGTCATTGTAGACTCAAGATTCTTAAATTAATACATTTCATTTTATTAAACACTTTTAAACCACAACCACTTATTCAGCGTAACACCAATAATGTATGAATGAAATATACTAAAAACTAAATAATATGATCCGCGTTCCATATCATCAACGCCTCCGACTGTAGTGTCCTTGAACATAATAGTCTAAGTGAATTTTTATTTACGAATATCAATCGCGATCGCATATATGCAAAATACTGCAGTTTATCCTTATAGGAATCAGTGGCCATGGACGTATCACTAACCCCATGGCCAACCAATTGATACCGCCTCTCGAAACACAATAAATCTGTCTGCATTATCTTGATTTTTCATCTAAGTTTCGAGGTTATTTTCCATACCGAAAAATATATTCACGGCACGAGGATTGGTATTACCAGGACGTCTCTCATATACTAACCACGTATATATCCACTTATATAAGTTATGGGACTTTGTTTCTCTTTCGAGTTTCACGTTGTCTTTCAGCAACAAACGGATCCAACGAACTTTCTGGGTGTGTCGAGTACCAACACTATTACCGACAGGATAGTTGTTGATGCACACAACAACGCCAGCATATCCAATATTATCAACCTTAAGAATCTTGGAAATATGTTGAAGGGGCGGAGTGTATCCGCCCAATCTTCTATTATAACGAAGAACACGTTGCCATTGTGCTGGGAGTTGATTCCTCTGAGTGCTATTAAACTGCGAGATTCGACGAGCTTTACGGCTACATGCCCCTGTCTTAAACGGACCGTCGAACCACTTCCTCTTCTTCGACGAGTCCATAAAAAAGAACTACAAATTCAATATATTTAAAGAACAAAATGTTCTTCCCATTAAACCGTCGATCGAAATCGACAAATGTTAATATCCACTACGTATAAGGATAAGATTCAGATACGTTGATGTACGGACGGGACAGGTGTGGGGACGAGCCATAATATTGTAGGCTCGCCCATTGGTCACTCGTGGTATAGTTCGGAATACTGCTCTTGCGGGACCTACGGGAATGTATATGAATTTTAATTCAAATTACGTCACTATAGGGTGGGATGATTTCAAATTTGAAATTTGAATTAAAGTTAGATGATGTAAGAGGATGACGTAGGCTATTGGATACATGTATATATGGGACTCTAATCCCCAATTACTATACTAAAGTCTTTTGTCATCGATAATGTTCAATGGGACCTCCTTCCTCGTCGCGTTTCTGAATATACGCTAAAAATTACTTCTTAACTTATCATAGATGTCCGATCTCAAAGGAGATCGTGATATCGCAAATTAAATCTTACGATTACCCGATTAATTACGTGTTCATCAGAGTGTGCGAGAAAAAACACTCCGACAGTGGACATCACCGTTACTAACTAATCCAATTCTCCGACAAGTTTAAATGTCGAAACTGTCAGTTCTTCGACATCGTCGACCTGGATTCGAGTGAACAATACCACTCAAACGTACAGAGCGCACGATCGGCGAACGACGTAGCCAATTACGTCGCAAAGGGAGGAATATACATCGAAGACAGAACTTTCCAATCTGACGATCGTAAACGCCGGCGTACGAACAACGATCTAGAAGACGAGTATTCAAGAGCTTTAAAAGTGAGAACGAATGAAGAATCACTCGAAATAATAAAACGTAACAATCCAGAGACATTCTATCTACAGTTCCACAATATTTTTACAAATGTCGATAAATTATTTGCAGAACCAATTCAAGAATATGTTTCTCAGTTCAATCGTGAATCATTCTACATTCCGAAATAGTTAATGTTATGGGCCAGTCAAAATATAAAAGATGTTAACACAAGGCCTCACAGGCCCAAGAGCCTCATACTTGAAGCCCCAACAAGGATTGGAAAAACAGTATGGGCAAGATCACTAGACTCACATAATTACATTATGGGCTTTATGGACTTTAATTCAAAAATATTTTCAAATAATGCATGGTACAACGTCATTGATGATGTATCACTGACATATCTGCAAAAGAAGCATTGGAAAGAGCTACTTGGGTCTCAATATAACTGGCAGTCGAACGCGAAGTACGGTAATTCGGTTCAAATTAAAGGCGAAATTCCATGTATCGTGTTGTGCAATTCAGGAACAACAGAATATTCTTATAAAGCATTTCTCAATCAAGAGTGTAATTTAAATTTGAAAAACTGGACGCTCGAAAATGCAGAATTTTTCTTCGTCCACACCCCCTTCTATAGGAGTGAAGCATCTCCAATACAAACGGAAGAAACGTCTAGCGATCAAGGCTAGACGTCTACAATTACCATGCGGTTGCGTAATACAAACAACGATAGAGTGTCGGAACCATGGATTTCAACATAAGGGAGCCCTCACGTGGCATCAACTACTAACAGAAGAATACATCTAGGTATTGAAAAATCCGTTTTGGATAAGAGTCCAACACTCTGGACAGACGACGAATCCACCGTTTTGGTGGACTATGCGCATTTGGACGACAGTAAGACCGACATCAATGTCGATGAACCAAGAGACATTGAAGATGATTTCTGGGACTTTATCCCAACCTCTTTATTTTTATATCCATAAAGTATTAGATAGCTTAGGTGTAATTTCATTATACAATTTCCTCTATATTGTTAATCATGTTCTATGTTCATAGAACAATATCATTGTAGACTGGAGATTGTTAAATTAATACTTTTCATTTTATTAAACACTTTTAAACCACAACCGCTTATTCAGCGTCATACCAACAAGATATGAATGAAATGTACTAAAAACTAAATAATATGCTCCGCGTTCCATATCATCAACTCCTCCGACTGTAGTGTCCTTGAAAATAGTAGTCTTAGTGAGTTTTTTATTTACGGATATCGGTCGCGATCGCATATATGCAAAAATACTGTGGTTTATCCTTGTAGGAATCAGTGGCCATGGACGTATCACTAAACCCGTGGCCAACGAACTGATACCACCTCTCGAAACACATAATAAATCTGTATGCATTATCTTGATTCTTCATCCAAGTCTCAGGGTCATTTTCCACACCAAAAAATATATTCACGACACGAGGATTGGTATTACCAGGACGTCTATCATATACTAACCACATATACATCCACTGATATAGGTAATGGGAATTTGTTTCGCTCTCGAGTTTCACATTGCCTTTCAACAACAAACGGCTCCAACGACCTTTTTGGGTGTGTCGAGTACCTACACTATTATCGGCATGACAGTTGTTGATGCACACAACAACACCAGCATCTCCAATATTATCAACCTTATGAATCTCGAAAATATGTTGAAGGGACGAAGTATATCCACTCGATCTTCGATTATAACGAAGAACACATTGACATTGTGTTGGGAGCAGATTCCTCTGAATGCTATTAAACTGCAAGACTCGACGAGCCTTACGGCTACCTATCCCTGTCTTAAACGGACCGTCAAATCACTTCCTCTTCTTCGACGAGTCCATAAAAAATGAACTACAAATTCAATATATTTAAAGAACAAAATGTTCTTCCCATTAAACCGTCGATCGAAATCCAACTGTTAATATCCACTACGTGTAAGGAAGGAATTCGGACACATGGATGTACGGATGGGATAGGGGCGGGGGCAGGGCGGGGCGTACATAATTTTTTGTACATAAAAGTGTACACGCTCTTATATGGGGATCCACACTTTCACATGGGATGAACCTCGCTTGTGAGGGTGTGGACCCTGCTAAGCTAAACTCACCCCATGTGAGCGTGTGACACCCCTACAAAAAAAATTATGTACACCAAGAATTTTTCAACTTGAAACTAGTAAGGTAAATTACAATTGTCATCCTCTATCTTTATCACCTTTTGCATTATTATCCTCATTTTTTGTTTTTCGAAGGTAATAGTCAATATCTCCCGTATTCGTATTTTTAAGTGGCATTACTTTCCCCCATGTTTTCATTATTAGTGGCTGAAATTACATCCAAGCCTTTATTCAGAGTAGCATGGAAATGCATTTTTATTTTTAAACTATAAACAAATAAGGGTACGCAAAAAGAAAACTTTATTTTCAGCTCTTGAAAAAACTCAACAAACAAAACCCATGGTGGAAATGACATAAGCGAGATCATCAAAGAAGTGATGGACATGAACCAGAATCGAGTAAAATGAAAATTATCAATTCGTATGCTTCTCACCCATCCAAATTCCTCAACCTTAACGATTATTATGATGAGGATTTTAAGGTTCATTGAAATGGCCAAAACTCTTTATTCTTCTTTATAAAAAAAATTAATCTTCTTTATGAAATAGTATATCATTTCTAATTTAATACTTAAATCAATATAGACACCGGCGAATCCAGCACTCGGCGAGTCCCGACGACCGCGCGTGCTGGATCCGTCGGAAACAGTTTTTTTTTTTTTTTGTACAATAAATAAACTTTTTAGATTATATACTTGGTAATTTGTTTTATTTTCAAACATTTCTTGTAACTCGATTGGTTAGAGCTTGTATACCTGGTAATTTGTTTTATTTTCAAAAATTTCTTGTAACTCGATTGGTTAGAGCATGTATATTCATATGGGAAGTGTGAGTTTCAAATCCCTTTCCCATCAATTTTAGTGTGAAATATTTGAAGTTCTACAATTTTTTACCAAAATTAAGTGGGATAAGGAGGAGATTCAAACTCGTGACTTCTCTTAGGATATTGAAAGTTTAACCACTGCGACACTCATTGACTTTGTTACTAAACTTATCAGAATAATATATATTACATTTTAGCAGTTTTAATATAATTGTAAAAATTCGAACGCGTGCACTTCCTTTAAATTATACAAAACTTGGTCACAATATCATTTGGTGCATATTGCTAATATTTACAACAAAATTATAGATATCAGTTTGAACAAAATAATTGTTATATTTAAAATAATTATTATATTTAAATTTTAAATCTTATTTGATTCTTTTTTTTTTCGAAATATATTTTTCTCTCTTCTTTCAAACGCACATTTTTCAATAAAATAATATTATATGTAAATTTAAATTTTTTTCATATTTTTAACCACATTCTCCATCAAATTACTATTTAAAAATGTATTTTTTGCACACAAAAAAAGACATCAAACGGGGCTCTTAATATTTTATTGTTGACAACGGACGATGATCCACGACCGTCCGTGCTGGCTCGAAATCTTGGATCTGTTACTGAATATAGACCCTTGAAGATGTGCCGATGCATATCCATACGCCACATAAGGCCAAATGGTAACATCTCATGAGAATTTTATGTATCGTTTTCTAAGATAATATTACTTTTTTACTTTACACGGGAAATTAAAGGTGTAGTGAGGGTGGAAAGACACAGATATTCCAACTTTAGGTTGAGAAGGGAGAACTAAACACTTGTCCATGAATTTAAGTTTTCTCTTTTTGATGTAATTTCTTGTTAGTTCTAATTCTGGTTAATGTTAATAAGGCTATGTTTGGTGAAGATTAAAATCAAATTTTTATTAGATTTAAATAAAAGTCGATAAATTATATTGTTAAAAGCTGTGAGACTCATGAAATATATGGTTAAAATTAATTGTTGACTTTGATTTAAATTAAAATATTCCTACAAAACGAGGCTAAGTGTAAATCCGTGGAGGTAAGGCTCATCTTCCCCTTCTTGTAAAAATGTTTGTTTC
>CAIGRN010118291.1:0-10043 GCA_903798345.1 Fraxinus anomala
GTCACATGTCACATATTTTAAAATTAATTAATCATAAATTATTTCGAGATCACATATCAAAAATTTTGTACGTCATAGATTATTTCGAATTCACAGATTTTTAAATTAATTGGTCACATATCATTTTTGAGTCACATTTATTGAATTTTTAGGTCACTGTTGAGTAATTGGTGACAAATTACCAAACAATTGGTCATAGACTACCGCCACTACCACTAGGCCACTTTCGACCAATCTCACCATGCCGCCCCCGCCACAACAGCACCAACAAAGCCACTGACAACCACCTCGACCACCAATCACTTGTATATTACCCAACACGTAACCTAGTGGTGGCAAAGGACCGAGCCGAGCAGGCTCAGCCCTTACTCGCACGAGCTTGGCTCGTTTGTCAATGTGTGAGCTCTCGGCTTGCCCAATTTTTTTTATGTTTATAATTAAGAAGATAAGACTTAAAAAAAAACCCGATTTTGGACGAGCCAACTCGGGCTCGCCCAC
This sequence comes from Fraxinus anomala, assembly GCA_903798345.1. NCBI lineage: Eukaryota > Viridiplantae > Streptophyta > Magnoliopsida > Lamiales > Oleaceae > Fraxinus > Fraxinus anomala. The sequence continues at coordinate 499 of CAIGRN010118291.1, forward strand.
GAGCCGCTCGTACAAAAACGAGTCTAGCAGGCTCGGCTCAGGCTCGTGGCTCGTTTTTGACGAGCCGAGTCGACGAGTCGCTCGACTCGATTGCCACCTCTACCATAACCTCACCAACATAACCTACGTCTCCACAGCCTACACGACCACCGCCAGAAACCACCATAGCCACCAGACCACAACCACAACCAAAAACCCCCCACTAAACACACCCAACAATGCACCACCCCAAAACCTCACCAAAACCGCTCTAGCCACCAACACATCTACCTGCGCAACCAACAAAAAATACCTAAAAACTCCCCAACACCACCAAACCACCACCACAACTCCACTCCACTCCACTTCGCCACAACACACACACACACACAGCACACACACTGAACACACCACCCACTACATAACTCCGCACCATTGCGCGTGAGTTATCGTTGACATCAGTCGGCGTAGCGTTGCGACGCTACTGTTCATAGAGAGAGGACGGAGAGATGAGGGAAGAAGATAGACAATCGACAAAACACCATTCACCACCGCCACCGCCCCCAAAACAACACCACACACCACCACACATAGCACCCACTACACAACACCGCACCGCTACGCATGAGTCGTCGTCGACATCTGTCGGTGCAGAGTCAGAGAAATGACAGAAATATAGAGAGAGAGAGATGATGATGGAATAAGAGAGAGGCGAGAAAGGGGAGGAGACGAGAGGGTGAAATGAATTGATAAAATTAGGGTTTTAATATTATTATATTTATTAAAATATAAAATTCAATAAACTCCAACCCTAATTTTTGTAGAAATAAACTTCAAACTTGATTTTTGAATGGTAAATTTTAAATATATACAAGGGTGTAATTTCCTCAAAATTAAATATCTAAGATATCAGTAACAAATTCAGAATCTCGAGTGAGGTAGGAAGACTATTGACCGTCAATAATCGCAATTACGGGATCGTTTATTAATATTTAATTAAATAATGTCATTCTTTTCAACTTATTGTAAAANCCCTTAAATAATTAGATTCGTTTATTTGAATAATTGAATCATATCAATTTCTTTCATAGTCATCACACTTTAAGCGTTGTCCGTTTCACAAACATTTCTTGAGGCGACGCATACAGAGCCACAACCGAGATTGGATGATATCATGCTCGATATTTGATGATATTTGGTGACATATGTGCACTAGATTAAGAAAGTGTTGAAAATATTGAGTAAATATTTTGTATTTTCGATTCCTGATTTTTTTAAAAAAAATATTAGGGGTAGAACGAATTGGAATTGACAATTCGGGTTCAAGTTTTGTTCTAATAATTACATGGACCCAAATTGTATCATTTATGTAATACTCGAAGTATAATATGTGATTTCAAATATTAAAATATTCAAACCGATTCAACCGAACCCAATCCTATATACACCATTCATTTTATACTTTTAATTTCTTTTGACTTGTTGTCGAATGAAATCTTGAATAAAGAAAGAAATATGGAAATGTAGAAATAAACTTCAAGAAGGAGCACAAGATTGTTAGCAAAGTAAAGGCTTCGGTTCAAGCCTTTTTCTATCGATAAGCAATCACCTTGTACCCACAACCGCGTTTGTTGTTAAGAATTTAGATCAATTATTTAATTAACCTACAAATCCTCATTCTAAGAAGACAAAAATAATATAAAACATTTGGAGGAAAACAATACCAAAAACTCATATGACTTGGACACACGTTCACTTCGAATGTGCAATTAAAAAATGGACGCAAATTGCTTCAGTGGTTCGAATGAAATATTAATTCAGTAATGTGTTTGAAATAAATTAAAGTTCAATAACCAAGATGACACTAAGTTCAAAGTTCAGTACCCATTTGTAAAATAAACCCACCATAAAATGTCAAAACAGAGATTTTACTCGGATTCAAGTGTATCTGCACATCTACAAACTCAACAAGAGTGGCATAAGCCCTAGCCGCTCTCCTTAAACCCCTCTCTTTTTTCAGGTTCCTCTTTTTCCTTAAAACTCCATAAATCTAAGCTCTATTGGTGATCTTTATGTGTGTTGGTTTCTCTTCTTGTATATTTTCTGGACGTATTTGTTTGTTTTGAGTTGTTTTCTTCTAAGTTAGTTTCTTCATTTTTCCTTTTGTTTCCCGCAATTCTGTATTTATGTTTTTTTATCAGGAGTCTTTTATTGGGTTCTGTTTTTGTAATCTTTTAGTTTCATTAGAAATTGATTTAAATTTGAGGGTCTAATGTTTCTTATTACTTTGCATCTTCTAAGATATTATTTTTCTATCTTTATATTTCTACGTTTTGATTTAGAAAATAATTTTTTATTTTTTATGTTTCTGTTTGTATTGTTGTCTGTATGCACTAGCTCATGAGCTTGTTCTGCCAATTTGAAAATTGTGTAGTGTTTTTTGGGTTTAGTGATTTTGTGAAGGAAGATTATTTAGTATGTTGCTTGATGATGTTGATGTTAGCTTTCATGATTCGATTACGGTGAAAGGTCACCCATAAATTCACCCTTCGTTGTGTGAAATCTATGGCTGCACTAATCTTTGTATGCATATTTTGTTTCTCTAATTTAGGTTTTGGACTTTACTTTTGGATTTAGTCTGGTGTTAATATTAGATTTAATCTGGTTAAAGATGCTTGATTAGGGATAAAGAAGGGATGAAATTATATTTCATACTAGGCACACTGTCACATTATATTATAGATGGAAACAGGAATCAAACTAACTAAAAGTAACATTTTATTTTCGGTAAACCTTACCACTCCATACACGTCGATCGCCAACGAATTAGTGTATTCTATTTGGACACCATTGTTATTATTGTTGGGAGCATTTACTCATCATAAGATTATCTGGTTTGGTAGAATTGATGATACATTGCTGTTTTTTCTTCCTGGCTAGATTTTTGCTATTTCTTTTTTCTTACAAACTGATTTAGATGCTTGGACTTCTTGATTTATTCTTGCAGTTTATTGTGCAAATGGCATTCTGTAACAAAGTTGGAACCCTGTTGAGGCAGAGCATCTCTTCGAACAGTACATTGCATGGGCAGGTGCCAATGATTAATGCCATTCGCTGCATGTCTACAAAGCTTTTTATTGGCGGTATGTGCCTCAAATACCTTTTTGAAATTTTGAGCAATTTATCAGTATCCTGGTACAGATATTTTGTGCTCTGTTATACATATCACCTTTTCTTTTGATAGGGCTTTCATATGGAACTGACGACCAATCCCTTAGGGATGCATTTTCTAGCTTTGGCGATGTTGTCGAAGGTGATTTTCTTGTCGTTTCTTGAATTTGGCTTCGAGATGAAAATGGCTTTAGTTTGGCCTTGCGGAAATTAATTTAGAGATTTGTCAGTTTTCCTAGTAGAATTAGAATATTAACTCCTATATTATTTTATGTGCGATATGAATATAATTGAGTAACATGTTAAATACCCAAGTGTTCAAATGTTTGAACATGTACATGTCCTGTGCATATATTACAGATAATGTAATTGTACATGTTGTAAAAGAGAACAACTGATACTTTCATTAGAATCTAATGTTAGGAAATTTTATCAAACTGGTTTCTCATAGTTTCTCGCTTTGAGATTGAGATGTCCCTATGTTCTTTGTTGGTGATGCGGATTTATATGTAGCATTTTTCATGCTAAGTCTATATGAATAAAAGTCCTGTTCGGCAATTGTATGTTATTTACATTGATCCCTTTGAGTGCCTCATATCTGAAGAATCTGTTCAATTTTGACCTTATAATGCAATCACATTCTCTGGTCCAATTGTTGTTTTGTTTCTGTATTCCTAATTTATACATTTGGTTGTGAATTCCAACGTGGCAGGCATATATCTACACAGACCAAACAATAGTTCAAGTCACACAGTACCCTTTGCTTGTATTTGTTCACGAAAGCATTTAAGATTTGATTTTATAGCTTACTGATGGAAAAGTTTTTGTTTTCCAGGTTTTGTTGAGAAGTTTATGTTTAATGCCTTGATTTCTGTTCTTTCTAGAAATATAATCTGATGTTGACAATCCTCGAACGCTATAGGGCAAGTATCTCATTAGGGTTTTAGATAGAATTGTTTAAAAATGCCATCTAATTTGGCCATCTAATTATTAAATATTGAATAAACATCTTTGCTACTTTTCTCTCAATTTATATTCCAAATTCATAGAAATAACAGCGGTTTGTTGTTTTGTTTTATGGCATTCTCAACAAGTCAATGAGAAATGTAACTGCCCCATAATTGAATTCCAACGTGGCAGGCATATATCTACACAGGCCAAACAATAGTTCAAGTCACACAGTACCCTTTACTTGTATTTGTTCACAAAAGCATTTAAGATTTGATTTTATAGCTTACTGATGGAAAAGTTTTTGTTTTCCAGGTTTTGTTGAGAAGTTTTTGTTTAATACCTCGATTTCTATTCTTTCTAGAAATATAATCAGATGTTGACAATCCTCGAACACCATAGGGCAAGTATCTCATTAGGGTTTTAGATAGAATTGTTTAAAAATGCCATCTAATTTGGCCATCTTATTATTAAATATTGAATAATCATCTTTGAGACTTTTATCTCAATTTATATTTGAAATTCATAAGAAAAAACAGCGGTTTGTTGTTTTGTTTTATGGTATTCTCAACAAGTCAATGAGAAATGTAACTGCCCCATAATTGAATTTTTGGCTTTATTGATCACTATAGGTAATTCATTGCATTTCATCTTTTTCTTCCCATAAAGTTATATTGGTGGATCTTTTCTATGTTAGAATTGATCATGCACTTGGATATGATAATTGGTGTCCTCGAAACATTGAACCGTTTGTTGAACAGCTAGAGTCATTACTGACCGAGACACCGGAAGGTCAAGAGGATTCGGGTTTGTGAACTACTCAACTGAAGAATGTGCTAATTCAGCACTATCGGCCATGGATGGGCAGGTGAGACAAATCTCAATCTCTCTCTCTCCAATATGGTTTTAAGTGTAACTTTACCCTTTTTCTCACTGCAGGAACTGAATGGAAGGAATATCCGAGTTAGTCACGCCAATGAGAGACAACCTCGCAATAACTTTGGTGGTAATCCTGGAGGAGGTTTCCGTGGTGGCTTTGGTAATGGGGCAGATGACAGATATTGAAGGACTCATTGTCTGTATAGTCAGTGACAAGTTTCTTTATTATCCAAGTCGAGATGCATGCTTTGTGTTCGGATGTGCTTTTAGAACCTTTTTGCTTGCTTGGTAGGGAGAATTGGGTTGACTCGAACTCAAGTTTTAGTATGCTTTGATACTAGATTTGCTCTTGCTTCAATTGATATCCGATCTTAAGGAGAAGTACATTATCAGTTCAAATAATTATACTATATGAATCTGTGTTTAGAAAGGGCATCTTTTAAATTTTAATTGAATTGTTCAGATGAATTGTGACTTAGATTTCCTCTCTTTCATATTGAACTTCAAACCATTTTTAGAACAATTTCAGAAACCCGCCCTGTTTGGATTGGATGTGGTCATTGTTTTTCTCTATAACCAGGTGGATTTGAGCTGCCTTGGCTGGTTCCTTGGCAATGCGCGCTCTATGATGTGGGTTTAAGAACGAGGCTTAAGGCTCGTTTGGTATGGCTTTTGAGAAGTCAAAATGAATTTTTGAAATTCAAAAGTTGCTTTGGACTCATTTGATTAATTTTATGGAAGTGTTTCTTTTAGTTAGAAGAGCTTTACGAGGAAGTTAGTGCAATGTCATTTTCTCAGTACTTTCAAAATAATAATAATAATTGTTTTTTTAAAAAAAATTAGTTTTAAAACAAAAATTAAGATAGTTTCTTCAAGAATCAAAAGTAAAGGTCATGTAAAACGGGCTTCTAAAGTTTGTTCAAAATCAAGGCCTTGAACCATTTAGAGCCAATAATGTTGGCATTGGCAGGTCCTGGGATGTAAGTGTTCAGTTCAATTTAAATGGAAAGCATCGACTTGATAGGCTTACCCCAATTTCATCGATTCTATGTTACTTTGTTCAAGGCCAGCTTCTCTCTTATTTTGAGCTTTGCCGTAGCATTCTGCCAGGAACTTGTTTCATTTACGTGGAGATGTTTTAAACGTAGCAAGAGCATATCAATCATTTGTAATTAATTTGCTATCGAATGTTCATATTTTCCCATTTCCCTCCCTCAACCTAGAAATGAAACGGGTTGAACATCATGACAAGCAGTTTGACCTAGGTTGAGTTTAGATTTGGCTTCTCGAGCTTCTTGTTCGGGGTGAATATGATCACCCCAACCCCTGAAAAAAAGGTATAATTTTGCCCCATTTTACCAAATCAATTTAGGTCAATTTCGAATTACAATATTAATGTTGGGAAGGTTCTTTATACCATTTCGAAGTACTTACGGTGTACTTCATAATATACCTGTCAATTACAAAATAGCTGAACGATGAGGTTGCAATAGTAAGTTAAAATGATTGCGCGAAATGTGTTTAATAAATCTAATTCGTGGTCTTCATCTCTTGACTTATTTTCAGGTCATATTTCTCAGTTATTGGGGTAGATTTTCGGTATTATTTTGAAGAACTCGTGACCAACTATGTGACTTAAATTTATTTACTGAAAAATCGTTAAACAGTGAACTTAAAATAACTAGTCAAAGATAGTTAAAATAAGTTTAATTAGTTAATTTCGTTCCTGCTAACTATCAAATGAAATAAAATTCTATTTAGCACCAATTGTCTGATTTGAATAATTAAATAAAACAAGATCAAGCCCCCGACTAGTTAATCCTGAATCCACCCTCTCGATACACTTGCTGTGTGTCAAAAATATGTTAGAACAATAAATCTTTAAAAGTCTAAATTAAAAACAAATCTAAATCTGGGCTCACCTGGGCTTGAGTGTCAATACCATGACTTATGCAATCCAATTATACCCGCACACGGTGACGGAATCAGACATTTTTTTTTGTGGGGTCTAAAATTAAAATGTATTTTTTAAAACAATATAAATTTAATGAAAATTAATCAATACACTATTAAAATTGTAGCCTACACATTTTCATTGAAAACGTCGTATAATTACATTATTATCAATATTATCAAATATATCGTCCAAATAAAATTATAAAACAATTCAAATTGAGTGAATTTCCCTTCATCTATAAATATCACCATTAGTTTTCCATAAATTTAATAAAAATGATAAATAAAATAAGGATTGCTACTTCAATTCGCTAACCATTGAAAGAATTTCAAAACCCATAATTTCAAACATTCTAACAAAATCAGTTGCAACATCAAAATCTAAGACCCTCAATCATAAATAATAACATAGAAAAGTAAAAGGAGAGAGAATCAAATATTTAAATCAGTACATCAAACATAAAAATTAAAACTGTAAGATTTCATACCTGCTTGAAGGATAGAGAATAGAGATTGGATATTGGAGAAGAATAATTTATTTGAATTGAAAAATAAAGACTAAAATTGGAATTTGGAGGAGGATTTATTTGATTTGTGTATTCTAAACGCAAGAGAGGAAAAAAGAGTTATCGTAAAGTAAATACAGAAGAGTTAAGACAAAACTACAGTATTTAAAAAAAAAAAAAAGGGTCAAAAGATTTTTTTGTGAGCGTACACCTATGCCCACACTTATATTTTAACTTTCCATTTCAATAATCAAGTGCAAAATTCTTCTTTAAAAATCAGATGCACACCATCCCCTACTCCCACACGCAACAACTCATTAAAATTATCTTTGACGAACACTCTACATTTCAAAATGTATCTCTCTTTGAATTTATAAACATAACTCTCTCTATCAGAAATCAGAAAATGTGATCACCTATTATTTTTAAATCTTTTGACAAGTTTCTTGTTTTTGAAATCGTATATTGAAACCTTTTGTAATTGAGTATTTTTCCTTTTCCTTTCCTTTCCTTTTTTCCATTCAAAGTAATAAATATTGGTTTGGTGGCCAACACGTTTCACCGAGCACCCCTATGCAAGGTTGTCGGATCTGAGACTTTTCAAACCTGAATCGAACTTTAAAGGTTAAACCCTCAAATTTTAGTGTGTGCGCAATTTTTTATTCATAAGAGTTTATAGAAAATATATCCATAAACCCAAAACCAACAATAAAATGAGAAACAAAATGCAATTGTAAGATGAGTTTAAGCTCTCATTTGAACTTCATTATTTAAAACTCATTTTTCTCTAAATTCATTCTTCAATAAATTAATTTTATACATAAATCCAAGGTTTTTTTTTTTCTACTTTTTAACCACACATTCTTTAGAAACATCACTTTTTCAAAAAAGAAAAATTATTTTAAAAAAGAATTAAACTACTTGTGCACACAAAGTGTGAACCTTGATTGACACATTCCCATTTGTCAAAAATCTAACAGTTAATTGGAAAAGATATTGTCAAAATTAATGTATCAACCGATATATATATCATGGTCCTTTGAAAAATGGTACTCAAACAAGGGCTAAGTGCATTAAAAAAACAGAGAGACAAGATTAAGCAACTCTATATAGTGTCTTTGTTGTGTAAATAGAGACAGCATTTTATACAATTCATAATTCCTAAAACGTTTCTAGAATAATTCTTTTTAAATGCATAAAACAACGGATGAGTGGTTACTTAGGTAAACTTGGCTAGCTAGCAAGATATATCAAGATATATATATAGAATTTTAATTTATTAAAATTTTTGAAACCAAAAGATTAAACAAACAGTTTGTCTAATTAAACTTTTTAAATTTTTTTTTAAAAAAAATTATATGTAAATAACTTCATTCAAACTTCAAACCATTACATGGAATTATGGGAAAGTGGGAAGCATTTTTTAAAAGCCAGAAAATAAAAAAAATCATGAAATGGATATATCAAATTTCAGCTCCAAGTAAGCATCAAATTCATGACATATCATCACATGTAAAACAAGTATAACACCACCGTGCCCGATGTCAAATTAATTCCATTCTTATCATCAATAAATAAATATTTTTTGGACCATAAAAAATTGAGACCCAAGAATTCGAAAGGTAGCCGTCTCTTGAACCTCACCTATGAGCCATGTTAAATCTTCTAAATTGAACCAATTCAACCCTTTTCGGATGCTTTAAAGAGTAGGATGAAAAAATGCCTCGCCTTGGGGATTTAGGATGAGACGGGGGACACGGCCGCCGCTTCGAACTCGCTCGATTCTTATCTTATTCTATTTTTAAATTTTAATGTTAAAAATGTTTCCAAAAATAAAAATATGTGTAAATGAAGAAACATGATGAAAAAAATAATTTAATTTCCATCGTTGCCTCACGAAAAATCTCAACCCATCCTTACTTCAATATCAACCACAAATTCGAGAGCCTGTATGTAGGGTTGTCAATGGATTGAATTTTGATCTGAATTCGACGAAATTAATGGGAGATTGATTTATGGTCTCAATCCGATAACTCGATCAAGATCCGAATCCGATAATCCGTTAATTAAATGGATAAAAAATGGATATAGGTCAATCTGATCCGA
>CAIGRN010118321.1:0-11201 GCA_903798345.1 Fraxinus anomala
AACTAATATCTCCCATCCTAGGACGAACTGGTACGAGAAGTCACATTCTTTCTTGTCTCCTTCTAATTTAACTAATGCATCTTCACTTGTATGTTTTGCATAGATTTCATTATTTTTGTCAAGATCTTATTAATTTCCTTTTTGTTTGAGACTTTTAGTGGACGCTACTAGTTTTAGCCCTAATTGTGGAGTCTCTAATGTGTGATATTATACTTCTATAGTTAAACCTCTCTAGTCTTGATGTCATAAGGTGAGCGCTTCATCCTTCATAAGTATTTTTGTTTATTCTAGTTAAACTAGTAGTTTCATATACCAACGGAGTTTTTTTTTGCCCCAAAATCATTTTCTTTTGTTCACGTTATATTTGGAACTTGGTTTTCGAGAACAATAGTATACTACCCATCATGGTATTTGATTTTTATACTTTCTAGTATTGATCAATTGCTTGTTTTACAGGGGAGGTGGTAGAGGTGGCTATGGAGGTGACAAACGTAGAGACGGTGGTGGTTCAGGTCCAAATAGGAACTATCATGGCGGAAACCGTTCACGTCCATACTAAACTTGAAGCAGAGCATTTTATGTACTAATATTCTGGGGGAGAGATTTTTATTTTATTGCATTCATGGATTTATTCTCTAACTGGAGACACAGGTAGGTAGTTTGCTTACTTTGAGCACCCCCTTTTCTCCGTTGTTTATCCTTGTGTACTTGGTGGGGGAGTTATTTTTATGGCTATGGATTGATATGAGCTGTGTGAATGTCTTTATAGAGGCAAGTGGATATTCTCCAAACTGCTGCTATTGAATTATCAGGTGAGTGTTACTTCTATTGAGAGTAGTGCATTGCTTGTTCCAACTGACAGCAATTTGTGATTTTGCTTTCATGTTTGTTGCCCTTGCTTTACTGGACCCAAGTATGAAAGCTTGCCTCAGCATACAAATGCAGTTTTGGAGTATAATTTGTTCAATCATAAACCTTAGCTTCCCCCCTCAATTTTTAGGTCCTAGGTTTTGTAAACAAGACACGATGAATAGCTAGGAGCTGGTTGACAAGTTGCTGGATTAAAACTCAAGGACAAGACTACTTTCACAGTTTACTTTTTGCAACTAAAATCTTGAAGAAAGAAGAACCTTGGTGCAAACTAAAATCGGGTGAAAGAGGCTTAGGTTGTGCCGCGTTGTCTGAATTTATGTCTTGCGGGTGCTGGCAAGACGATAACTTGTCGTTTACCTTTTGAATATATTTGTGGCTTGATTGCAATCTTTCCTTTTGGGTTGTGCTTGAGGTGGATTTCATATTTTGTCAACCAGTTGTTTTTCGGCAAATAGATTATTAAATTATTACTAAGGCAGCAAGGACATTTTTCAACGGAACTATAGCATATCAATGTGCTAGACATGTTTGCACTTTCTGTTTTTTATTCCTAAAATTGGTGGGTCTTTTTAAAAGAGAGGTACTGCTTGCTCCTCTCGTTATTTGGTCTCTCTGGTTGAAGTAGTTTTATCATTGTTCGGAGGCCGGAAAATGGATTTTGTTGGTAGAATATTTGGTAGTGGAGTTAAAGTTCGGGGAGCAGTGCATTGAGCATCTAAATATGGATAAAATTCAAGTGATTTTCAGCTCTGCAATTGGGATTGTACTCTTTCAATTTCAACAAGTAATGGAACAAGCTTTTGTAATTCTGTTAATGATTTTTATAGGTTATTTTGTCCTGTGACCTATGCTATAAGGTTGCTTCTTGATGTTTCGATTTGATTTTTATTTTTATTTTTTTCCCTTTTTTAAAGGTCGTCCTAGCCAGTTTCGTGTATGCAAGGTTAAGAGGTTGAAGTACGAGTGTGATGTCGCAAGTTATTTTCCTTTTCCAATTGGCTATATGAAATTACCTTTCTGATTTCTACACTAGTTATTGTGCCCATGTTCGATAGTTTTAAGTAACATGAATGTGCACGGTAATAGGTCCTTTTAAAATCTGGCCTCTGTAAAATGTGCTAATTAATAAAAAGACTGGTAAAATTTTGACAAAAGATCTCCACACACGCAAAAATGAGCAGATTTGAGGATTTTTATTTAATTAGTTATAGTTGATCGTGCTTTGCACGTTATCCTGTAATACTTTATAAGTGTTGTAAAAGTAATATTTGATATTAATTTGTTAGGAGGATTTGTTGAGTCTTAATCGAACTAAAGAAAATAAAATTTTGGATAGAAATAAGAAGAAAATTTTATTCTCAAAATTAAATTTGTATGATTCAAATTTTTTATGACAATGAAATATTATAGATGAGCGATATTTTTATATTGTATTTTGTATATAAAAATTAATTGATAATACATGAATTTGAACCCTATTAAAATTTCTAAGTACATAAATAGAAATAAATTTTTTTATAATAATTATAGATTCATGTAGATTAAGATTCATCAAGTAAAGATTAATTGAGTTTAGATTAATGTAAATGTTATTTAATTGAGAATTAATGACACCAAATTAATACTTGACAAAGATTTTGTAGTGTTTATTACATACTGAAAAATGAAAACATATTATTGAAATAATTGAATTATAGTAAGATTAAAATCGTCGACAAAATAATTTTCACTTGATGTGATATTTAGTGTATTATAGATTTGATTGTTGTGTGGTAGACAAAACATTTGGTGGAATTATATATCTCAATTACTTCTGAAAGTCTGCATTTTTTAATGTGGTGAGATGAGATGAGATTGTAAATTATAACATTGTTCGCGAAATGAGAGTTTAGAAATATCTCAAAATTATAGAGGATGACGTTAGTTCTATGGAGAGCACACCACAAAATATTTTATTTTGAACTTGCGAGTTAGGAAACCAAAATTTGTGCCGACTAATTAGATTTTGGTTGATAAAATAATTTATTTCTACAAATACTGATTTGACATTTGAAAATTAGCGCTTGTTTGGTAGAAATTAAAATAAGTTGTAATCGATTTTGACAAAAGTTGATTAAATATGTAGTTGAAAAGTTGTGTGTTTTATAAAATAAGTTGTTAAATTTAATTGTTGAGTTTGATAAAAAATTTAATTTTAATTTATATCAAACAAAGGCTTTGTAATTTCTCCAAATTCTATAATATTTTATTATAAAACAACTAAGTAATTATTCTCCATAATTCTAGCTTTTCAAGGAATGTCGAACCCCACTCTTGTTTGGATTCAAAAGTTGCTGGGAAAAATTAGTGCTTGTAACTAATATTTGACTTTAATCATGAGAAAATTAGAATGTTTTCCAAATGTGCACATAATAATTTAATCATCTAGAGGTACGAATACGCTATGTTTGTGTGAAATTAGCAAGAGTACGAGATTATTGATGATAATAATGTGATGAGTTTAAAGTATCGTGTCATTGAAAATAAATTTTACACACTGTTTGGTGCACATTTTTTCCTCAAGAATGCATTTTTTTTTTATGTAATGGGAATATGTGGTTAAAAAATAATGAAAAGTTATTAATATGATGAAAAATATTATTTTATTGAAGAATGTGGTTTAAAATGAATAGAAGAATATGAATAAAAAATTAATGTGACTCAAACAGGGCTTATATTGAATTGTATTAAATTGTTATCAAATTCGAATATTTGTAACACAAAAGATATTATTTTATTTTATTCTACAAATCATGTAAAGGCTTTGGTTTATAGGAATGAATGGATTGGATTTATGAATCTATATTCTTATTCTCAACTTATGTAGTTAGTAATATTTATGTGTTCTTGACAATCGATAATTCAATTATATTTAACTATCTCTCTCGAAGTAAGTTAAATTTATTCTAAACACGATCTGATTATATTTCTATTTTAAATTCATATACAAAGTAATGCTTTCACGTACATGATTATCAATAAGATTGGACACATCATATATGTTATTTCTAACATCTATTATCCTTGTGTTGAAATTGCGAAGTTCTAACTTATTAGGAACCTCTCAGCACTATAGTGACTAATAACCTAATTGGTGACTAATTGATAAAATAATTCAACAAAAGCATACAAGATCAATTGAGAATATAATAACTACGAGTTTGAATTAGAAATAAGGAAAACAGACATTCATTCAATGCAAAAATTGATTTAACCTAGCATGATTTTTATGATATTACAAGACGAATAATTAAACGATATCCCTATCAAAAAAAATAATTAAACGATATCACTTGGAACATGAAATAGTACAATAAGTCTTGATCTTCAATTTCAAACTTTAAATCTTAAAGTTTTTGATGTAATCACCCTTCAATTCCTTGTCGTTTTGATCTTCTCTCCAAAATATAGTGAATTTGACTCTTGTTCTTGATGGATTTTGTGATTTGATGTGGTATAAGATGCTAGAAAGATATCCCTTAATGTTTAGCCCTTGTTCTTTATTTATATGAGTCGAAATTAGGTCAAGAAACACATTCAAATTGGATTTCAAAAGAGTTTGTATCATAAGAAGGAAAGTTGACCCATGGTCCATCGAAAATTGGTCCGTGCCCACGCATAGTATTTAGCTTGTCCATGCATGGGCAAGTGAAATTGGCCTCAGATGGTCAAAAAATGGCCTTTTGCGCAAGACGATTGTTTTTTAGTTCCCAAACTATAGAAATCCCTTTTCATCCCTTTTCATTTATTTCTTTTAATTTCACTTTAATTGATTGAGGTTTACCTAACAAACAATAAATACATAAGATATGTCATAATTAATCATAAAAACTCCTAAATATTCTTATTTAATGGTCTACATAAGTGTATAAATTACATTTATCAAACACCCTAAACTTGAATGTCTGTTTTTCTTCAAATAAAACTAGAATCTATCGCAACAATGAAGAATGTAATAACCTTGGTCAGTTAACTTGTCGTTAGTCTTAGAATTGAAACCATCGTATCAAATTATGAACATCTTCAAAATCACAATGCAAAAATCAATTTCTACTATCCAATATAAAATGATGTGTGTTTGTGTGTGTGTGTGTGTGTGTGTGTGTGAAGAATTGAGTAAAACATCATAAAATTCACACAAGTTACTGAACTTCTTGATCCTCAATGGTTAAATATATCATTTATTCACTTGTAAGATACATACCTCTAAACTTATTCTTTTAACACTCATTTTCATGATATAATTTAAGGTTGAATTTTTATGCTAATTCACACCCTCTATAGTTTGGATAGATCTCACTAATTACAAGTCAACATTTCAACAAATATTAATTCTCCTTTATTTTGATTGCTTTAACCTTTAAGATTCAACTAGGCTAATAATTCATTGTCAAAAGTCATCTTTCAAATAAATATTTGGGGTTTAATCAATGCATGTAGTAAATCTTCTGTTTCATACACTTGTGCGTATTCTGTTTCATGCAATAGATTGATCCGTTTTTTAGTTTTCTATTTATGATTTTCAATGGTTATGCTTATTGAGATCTTTTATAGAGTAGCTTTTCACTCATGAACTCATTAAATATTGATTATCAAAAATCGATCTCTAACTTAAGATTTTTACTTAATTTTCATCTTATTGACCTTAGACAATTCATATAAGAATTTGAATGCTTGGAGTCCTAATTCATCTCAATATCTCCCTACAATTGTCTAATTACCCTGAAATTATACTAAAAATGGTCTGAGAATATATAGTGTAGTGGTTTTCGGGTTTAACATCTAAGTTATATTATTTCAACTTATCAAATATGAATCAAGTCATTACTTTACAATGTTAAAACTTAATTCACGTTCTCAATTAATATCAAATTTCACATGAATAAGCATCAATTAATCTAAACATGCAAAATATTTACAATTTATAAACTAACACATAGTTCCAAATATATTGCCGACAAGAGTAACTAACACATACAAACAATAATCTAAAATCCAAACAAAAGAAAATATTTTTGAAATTTTTAAAGTTTTTCTACTTTTTTTTTCATATATAATAAAACAATAAAATTTCTCAAAATCACACACAAAAAATAATAATTCAATATTTTTTTCACCCCAAACTTAAATCGAACATTGCCTCAACATTTCAAAATATTATCAATTAAGTAAAATAAAAGGGTACACAAGGGAATATGCGACTCTCCAGATGTATGTTTGATTTTGGAGGTTAATTTGTAACGAAATTTTCGGAGCTAAATGATCCACTTGGGTGCATCATTTCCCTTTTTCAGTAGTGATTTGTGTGTTTTTAGTTGTCATATTCCTACAAAATAAAAATAAATCAATCATTAATAATATGGAACATTTCATATCAAGCTCAAACATAGCACAACATATAAGGCAGTACGAGGATGAAGATAAATAAATTACTAATAGTAATAAAATTTAGTAAGCTCTTGTTTGATTCTCATTATTTTTAAAATATATTTTTTTTATTCTTTCCAGCCACTCATTCATTAATAAAATAATATTACATACAAATCTAAAACTTTTCTTTATTTTTTAACTGCACATTTTCAATCAATCTATTATTTCAAAATACATTCTTAGGGAAAAGGGGGCTCAAATAGGTACTAATATATTTTCTTCAAAGAATAATAAATAAAAAGAAGAAAATTGGGCTACTTTCCAATAAGTGCTTGTTTATAGTCATTAGTTTGACTTTGACTATCTACATCATGAAATTTTGAAGAAAACTTTTGGTATTTTGTTTCATTAGTTTTAATGTGGATAAATAGAAATTTTATTAATAAGACCTTTTCAATTGTAGCCAATAGCTTATTACGAATAATTCAGACAACTTCGGGTAACTTTGCTCTTTTCTCTATTTTCCAAATATCTACCTTACCATTTTCAATGTAATGTGACTTGCTTATTCCATTTGATTTAAACTCAAATATGTAGACTTTCACCTTCTCATCAGACTTAATCACAAAATCAATTGTTAAAAAATAATGAAGTCGAAAGAATGTGTGTTAATTCCATCTTCACTAATCGATACTTTTTCGTTTGGTTTCTTTATAATTAATTGTCATCATTTTTATGCTATTCTTCAATAGTTATTGTCTCTTCATGTTGAATGGCTTATTCACAATCTAAACTCATAAACAATGACAATTCTTTCTTATCATTTTTTTCAAGTGAATTATATCATCTCCTTTTAAATTCATCCAAGTATATGGCCTCATCTACAAATATTTTGCTTTCTTCCAACTTGACAAGTTCATTATAATATTTTGTAAGTACATTCTCATTTAACAGGGGAGAACTATCTCCCACAAGCATGATGTCTTCATCTCAATCAATAGGTACATAATTCTCCTCAAGCATGTAACATTCATCAGATTTGTCTAGTGCTTATTTTCAACATCTTAAATATTGTTTAAACCATAGAAGTTTTGACATAAGGAAATCATGCATGTATGCAAGCAGTGTCCACTATAATGCATTCTGTAACAAAGTTTACAATAAATATCTTCTACAAGCATATCTTTATCGTCCATATTAGGATCAATCATTGCAAAAATTTTGCTACTTTACCATGATCAGAATCATGCATACACTTTTGAATTGTACCTGAAAAGAATATTAAGCCCCTATTTGTTCTACATTTTTCCCCATTTGTATAATTATCATGACCATTGCACAGTAAAGCAGTCAACATTTTTGACCTGTTTGTGTGATGATGGGGCCAGCTGTTTGAAAAAAAGGGGTCAAAAAATTTCTAAGAATAGAAAAAAAATGTAGAACAAACAGGGGCTAAATACAAGAGAGATTACAATTGTTGTAGATACCCAAAAATAACAAAACAAATTTTGAATCCAAAAAATAATCAATAAATTTAGTTTAAAAGGTTTAGTCCCCGACAACAGTATCAAAAACTTTTTCGTGTGAAACCTACAAGGGTATATGATTGTTGACAAGTAATAATGTGACGAGTTTAGAGCATCATCCCACATGTAATAAGTTTTAAGCTGAATTGTATTAATTTGTTATCAAATTCGAATTTTGTAACACAAAAGAGATGATTTTATTTTAATCTAAATTATGTAAATGTGTATATTTATATGAGTGAATGAATGTATTGAATTTATGAATTCATATTTATCTTATTTCTTATTCTCAACTTATTTAGTTAGCGATATTTATGTGTTATTGACAATCGATAATCTAATTATATTTTATTATCTCTCCCGAAATAAGTTAAACATATTTTAAGCAAGATCTAATCGAATTCATATGCAAAGTAATACACTCACACACATAATTATCAAGAAGATTAGACACGACATACATCTTATCCCTATTGTTGTGTGTTGAAATTGCAAAATTCTAACCTATTATGAATCTAACAACACTATAATAAGTAACTAATTACGTTAATCAAATAAATAATTCAACAAAACATACAAGATCAATCAAGAAAATCAAGAATATACTGACTACAAGTCTTTGAATTAAAGAAAAATATAGATTTCATCTTTATCCAATACAAACAACGATTTAGCCTATCTTGATTTCTATAATATTACAAGAAGAATAATGAAAAGATGTCATCCCAACATGAATGAATATAAAAAGTCTTGATCTTCAATTTTAAGTTCTAAATTTTCAAGTTCTTGATGTAATTAACCTTCAAATCCTTGTTATATTTGATCTTCTCTCTAAAATATGGTAAATTTGTCTTTTTTTTTTTAATGAGTTTTATGTCATAATGTGGTATAAGAGGTTAGAGAGAGATCCCTTAATGTTTAGCCACTGTTCTAAATTTATAGGAGTCTAAATTGGGCCAAGAAATGTGTGCAAGGGTGTGCGTAATGCTTTTTTTTTTTTATCCCCAAAGTTTGGAAATTATCATTTTTGTCGATTTTCGTTCATTTCTTCCAATTTCACTTCAATTCATTGAATTTACCTAACGAACAATAAATACATGAGATTAGACCATAATTAATCATACCAACTCCTAAATATTCTTATTTAATAACTTAGATAAGTGTATAAATTATATTTACACTTAGATAAGTGTTTAAATTATACTTATCACTCTGCAAAGCCATCGAACTTTTGGAACCCATATTGTAGACCTTACATTTGTCCCATAAAATTGAGACTTTTGATTCTTGAATCTATCATTTTTGTTCTTTTCAATTTAAATGGTTATTGATGCCTTGTTGAAATTTAAGAATTCTAACTGTTACGTCTTGTTACACGAAACTAATAAAGTTGTAGTCAGCTAAAAAAGAACAAGAATGGGTTCTCACTGCATTAACTCGTCATCTCAAGCTCTTTTCTGGGTGATTGGGAAGTAGGACAAGGTGATTTAGCGCCTTGTCCAAGGCAACTTTACCACTCGAAGCTATCGAGTTTGCTGCATAGATTTTTGAAGCAACAGGGTAGGACTCCACCTGACGAGGCATCTGTTGGAAAATATGGAGAATATCACAATGGAAACAAAAAGAAAAGAAGGTAAATAAGAAAATAGAAACAAGACTTAATCACGATGTTAGTATCGTTGTCCTCAAACGATATTTGCCTCATCCACCAAAGCTTTTGAGGATAAAATAACAAATAATTTGTAGGATTCAAACCTAGAAATGAAGAATATCAAAAGCTAAATGATTCTTCAAATTGAATAAGTGAAAAAATGTAGGAATTGATTATATGAATCAACAAAATTTGACCAAAGTTTTGGATGAATAATGGAATAATTTTTCGTGTAGTTTGGGATGAAAACTATCAAGTATTTATAATTTTCCAAACATCCCATACGAAGTGATTCCAACACAAAAAGAAGAGGTGCAATGCTTCACCATTAAATCACCAGAAAATTCGTAAATATTCAGTCCAACTGTCGAATTTTTTCTACTATACAACCTCGTATGCTATAACTATGCGGTTACATAGTTATAGCAATTATCGCCTCTAATATCCCTGAAGATGTCAATGCAGCTGCATGCCATTAAAGTCTATGTGGTCACATATGCCATTTTGAAGGCACCAAAACTTATTTTTTTCTTCCTTTTTCAAATTCATCCTTCCATAATCCTTATAATTCATCCAACCACGATTTTAAACAACAAGATTCCAACAACATCTTCTACAAATGTCATTTCGACCAAGATATATGTTCGTACGAAACCCGCAAGAATACGTGATTGTTGACAAGTAATAGAATTGATGAGTTCAGAGTATGACCAATATGGAATAAATTTTAATTTCGTATAAAATTCAAATTATGTAGCACAAAAGAAAGGTTTGATTTGATCTATACTAAATTAATCCAAGAAAACTGTAAAAGTTTGGTTTTTATCAAATTATGAATGATTGTATTGAATTTCAAATCCGCATATTACTATCTATTTCAATTCTTGATTTTTAATCTAGTTCTGTTCATATATTTTTGACAATCGATAAAGTCATGACATATAATTTTCTTTTTTAAAACAATTTAATTCTATTCTAGTTACAACCCGAATTTATTCCTAATTCGAATTTGAATGAATAGAATACATTAAAATTTAGATTATAATATTCTAATCACGACCCAAAGCTATGCCTAGTCTGAATTCGAATGATTATAGTGTATTAAAATTTAGATTATCTATATAATTGTACACATGATTGCATTAATATTATTATGTGCACCAAAACTGGCCCTTTCGTCCCCGAGCAGTTTTCGATATTTTGGTCGCAATTTTTTCTCTCGATATTCGATTGAGACGATTTAAAATGCGTTGGAAAGATAATTCAAATGGTTACAATTCTTCTAAAAATACAATTTTTCCAATCTGAACGTTTACTATCCGAAAAATGCTTGAACTATATTTCACTCATTTAACCTCCAATTGCATCCAATTGATCATATGTGATCTTCAATCATCATTTTATAATCTGAATCAACTATTGAATGTTTACACTTTTGGTCCCCAAACTTTAAATTTCTTTCATTTTTGCCCATTTTTCTTTCCTTTCTTCCAATTTCACCACTTTGCATTGAGTTCAACCTAACAAACATAATTAACACAAAATTAAGTTATAACTCATTCAAATCACTAACAAATACTCAAATTTAATGGCCTAAATAACTTACTAATATCTTCCATACAAAGATGTTCTATATGTCAACATGTTTGTTAGTTTTGCAACAGACTCGATTAATCAACTTTTTAGCCTACTTTTCAGATTGCGTGCCTATAACATATGGTGACTATTTTTTTTTTTTTTTT
>CAIGRN010118325.1:0-24562 GCA_903798345.1 Fraxinus anomala
CCTACAAACATAAATTACATCGAATCAAACTATATTCAATACATTAAAATTTAATTATCCATGTTTTTGAACTGAAATAAACGTGTAAAAGCTTCCTTATCAAGGGTTTCTGAAATTGAGGTTTACTGTTTAAAACTGAGTTGCTGAGGATTATATTTATATGATTTGTTTCATAATTATGTGAATCTGTGATTGAGTTGATGAGAAGTATTAATTTATGGAAACTCTCTTGAAGTATTGAATTGGTTGTGTGATCATAATGTTGAGATTAAGGCATATATTGAAATCAAGAATAATGTTATTTGTACATCATTGTATAGATAATAGGTACAGATAGATGACATGGAAGCAAGAGAGAAAGAAAGAGAGGGAAAGAAAAGAAACTCAATTATTTTAATACTTCTGTCTCTTTCATGTCGTCGATCTGTATATCATTATATATACCATAATATATAAATAACATTATTCTGAGATCAATAGTTGAATGATAGTTTGATTGTATATATTGAGAATGATGTATTTGAGAAAATTGAAAATGATGTAATTATGAAATATTTGTGGGTTACACCAATAAGAACTTTGAAATAGTGAACGATCATGAAGTTCCAACAATTGGTATTCTATTCTTACTTTGACAAATTAGCTCTGACACGACATGTTTTGGACCCGAATCGTGACGTGCGCCAATGATAGATGCTGACTAAATGTTAGATCCATCACCAAAGCTAACTATGAATTACTACTAAATATGTACCAAATAAGATGCTTATGAAAAAAATAATGCAATGGGCCCAAAATATTTACTTCGTGTTTTATCAAATGAATCATATTACTCAATATGTCGTGTGGCTTTCACTTTGAAATCATCAGGATCCTCCAGCTATAAAGAACTAATTGTACATGTAAGAAAAATCGTGAGAAAATATATGAATTGATAGCTCAGTAGGTAGAGAAGTTCAAAAATGATTATACTTTTCATGTATAAATATTTATCAAAAATCGAGTTTACGTAACATGTCACGATATAATATCATATAATAATAATTAAGATAAGAATCATGGTTGTACTACTGGCAAATATCATGAGGCTCCTCCAACTATAAAGCACCAATTGCTACCTGTAGGAAAAATTGTGAGAAAATATATGAGTTGATAGCTCAGTCGGTGGAGAAGTTCAAAAATAATTATACTTTCTCATGTATAAATATTTATCAAAAATCGAGTTTACATAACAGGTCATGATATAACATTATATAATAATAATCAAGACATGAATCATGTTTGCTACTGAAAATATCATCTCGTAATCATGATAAAATTATCAATGTAAACTCGAAATATTTCCATTTAAAACTTTTATTTGTATTGGGTCATTAACATACATACTAGGCACCGGATAGAGCTCAGCGCAATATCAACATCAATAATCAAATGGGTATATTCAAGTGGACCATCCTCCTATGACCATCAGAGGTACATTCCTTAACTACCTCCATGATCACCAAAAAAGTATCCCACCCGAGGTACCAATAATCACATTATCATAGTCGAGTGAATCATCATCATGTGACCACTAGAGTTACATCCCCTGACAGCCCCCATGATCACCCAAAAATTATACCACCCGAGGTACATTGCCATATCACAATGGTATGATCAAGTGGTCAATCCTCCCGTGATCACCAAAAGTACATCCCCTATCCACCCTTGTGATCACCTAAGAAGTCTCACTTGAGGCCAACACAATAGCATGCCTCGATACCCTAATAGTTGTCAATAAAACATAGGTCTCAAATTTTAATTCACAAATAATCCATACAATCTTTGAAATTTCACATATATCATAATGAAAGAATATTTTCACAATAATCATGTAATTTGACAAATAATTTACATAATTGATAAAACGTATAATAGTAGCTAAAATAATTTACATAATACCACGTAACGTAATAGTATAATTAGTTTATCAATACTTGAAAATGTTTAAGTTTTCCACTCACAGTTCTATAGATAACAATCTGATTAAATTGACAAGCATTTTCAAACTTTCACGTCATTACCTGAAATAATGGTATAATAACTCAAATTAAAACTTGACAAGTAAACTAATACAAGCCCACCACATAATTCCTCAACTTCTATATTTATTCTTGCGTCTCTATTTCTCTAACTTTACCTCTCTTTAATTATTTACTAACAAATCACCTAATGATCAAATCCATTAAATCATTAAACTTTCATAAAATACCTTATACATATACAACCCCTATACATGTATTAATCAAATACCTAGACTTCAATATTTATTACTTAGTTTCATTCAAACTTGTAAAATCTGAGAAAACAAAGGTTTGGCAAAAATAGCACTAAAATTCCAAAGTATTAAAGTCTGGCACCAGGTCTTTATATTGAAAATTATCACCGAAACCGTTAACAGAAATAGAATTTTCCGCAAATAATTTCATAAACAATGCCAATATATCCCAATTGCTCGAAAATAGCTTAAAATTACTTGAATAATAGAGAAATCAAACCTAAAGTCCTTAAATCAAGTGTTTGACATCATATAATCACAAGAAGTCAAGGAATAAGTATCGGTTTCTTCAAAGTTTCATTATATTCATTCTATTTTCAACTTCAATATTCATTTTCCCCTTCTAAATCCTTTAATATAAGCAATTATCCATAAACCTAAAGATCAAATATCATTCCTAAATAAGTAAATATTTTGCTTACCTCTAGAAATTGAAGAACTCTAACTCATCCATTCTTTCTTCTTCTTTTTCTCTTTTCTTTCTTTCCTTCCTTCCTTTTTTCCCTTCTTTTCTTTCGCTTTCTTCCTCCTGATTCTTGATTCTTCTATCCTTGCTCTTTGTTTTTGTTCCTCCAAAATGATAAGGATAGAATAGATTGATATGTTTAAGGTTTAAGCGATAAGTATTAAATAATTGCAAGTCGCCCACCTTCATATAACATAACATTTAGTCCTTAAATTTTCAATAATAGAAAATAAATCTCCAGATTCCTTTATTATATCATCTCTAGCCCTCAAATACTTGTAATTACAATTTAAGTCTCATGAAAATTATTTATTCAACTTATGTCCTTATTTGGCTTGGGCTTTGACCAATTAAATTTCTCGTCTTTGACTATAAATGAGTGGGGTGTAGCAATCTGTTGGATTTCTATGAAATAAATTAGGAAGTCATATTTGTTTCATGTACTCTAGCCTAGAGATGTGCTATCTTTATTTCCTGATTTTGTGGCCTTCCTAATTTGGTGGTCTTTCTCTACTATTTATGTGTAATCACCTCTCTTGAATAAAATAAGAAGCATTATTCTTCTTCTCAAAAACCATATGGTATCACAGCCTCGTGCTCCTTTCCTCATTCCTGCTGTTTGAAAATGTCCTGTAAGTCGGCGATGACCAACGCCCAAAGAAACCCAGCCAACACATCCGGTGCTTCTGAAACCACTCAGCACAATCCCAACGCTCTTCCCAATTCCACTGTTCCTCCCACATTTGTATCTGTCGATTACTATCCCCAGAATTCGGCACCTTATCTCATGGCTACAAAACTCAATGGGCACAATTATCTCAAGTGGACCCCGTCCGTAAAATTGGCAATTGATGGCAGAGGCAAAATTGGACATTTGACCGGCGAAATATCAAAACCTGCTGTCGGTGATCCTAATTTTAAAAAATGGCAGTCTGAAAATTCTGTCATTATTGCCTGGCTCATCATCAATGGAACCTACAATTGGAAAGCCTCACCTATTTCTTCCCACTGCTAAAGAAGTATGGGATGCCGTTCAAGACCTTTATTCGGACCTGGAGAATTCTTCTCAGATTTTTGAATTGAAAACTCGACTTTGGAAATCCAAGTAGGAAGATCGAGATGTTACCACCTACTAAAACGAATTGGTAACATTATGGCAGGAACTTGATCAGTGTTATGATGATGTTTGGGAAAATCCAAATGACTCCGCTTACCACATGAAAAGGGAGGAAAACGACAGGGTCTACATGTTCTTAGCCAGCCTTAATCGAAATCTGGACGAGGTTCAAGGCCGTATTCTCTGTAGGAAACCATTACCCCCTATACGTGAAGTATTTTCTGAGGTTAGACGTGAGGAATCAAGGAGAAAAATCATGTTGCGCAGTATCGAATCTGGTCTCAACCTGGAACCGGACAGTTCTACCCTCGTGTCTAGAGGTATGGATTCAGACAATGATGGGCTTAAGAAACCATGGTGCGATTATTGCAAAAAACTGTAGCATACAAGAGAGACATGCTGGAAACTTCATGGTAAACCAGAAAATTGGAAACCAAAATCCAAACGTGATGGTCGCGCCTACCAAACCACTGTTGAAGAAACTCAGGAATCTTCTATCAACTCAGATGCAACCCCTTTCACCAAGGAACAATTAGAGCACCTGTACAAGTTATTCCAATCTTCAAAAATGTCATTAACTCCTTCATGTTCTTTAATACAAAAGGATAACTCTCTTGCTACTGCCTTTTTAGGGATTATTCCTAATTGTACTCTTTCTTAGATAATTGATTCCGGCGCAACCGATCATATGACTAGTTGCTCCAAATTGTTTTCATCCTATAGTCCATGTGCAGGCAATAAAAGGGTAAAAATTGCTGATGGTTCACTGTCGGTAATTGCCGGGATAGGAACTATCAAACTCAATTCATTAATAACCCTTCATGATGTGCTCCACGTTCCCAATTTGTCTTACAATTTGCTGTCCGTCGGTAAAATTACCTCTGATCATAAGTGTCAAGCTAGTTTCTACCCTTCTTATTGTAAGTTTTAGGAATTGACCACGTGGAGGATGATTGGTAGTGCTAAGGAAAAAGATGGACTCTATTATTTTGACGATGGACCTAATTCGAGTAGACAATGTCAAATTACTTGCTTAAATTCTATTTTTAATTTCGAAAATAATATTATCTTATGGCACTATAGGTTAGGCCATCCTAGCTTTCAGTATTTAAAATACTTGTTTCCCAATTTATTTCGAAATAAAAGTCAATGTGAAGTTTATCAATTTGCTAAGCATCATCCTGTATTCTTCCCTATCCAACCCTACAAACCAACTACACCATTTACTGTGATCCATAGTGACATCTGGGGCCCATGTAGAACACCTACGTATTCTAAAAAAATGGTTTGTGACCTTTTTTTATGATCACACGAGATTAAGTTGGGTTTATTTGATGACGAAAAAATCTGAAGTGGAAATAATTTACAAATATTTTTACACCATGGTACAAACACAATTTCAAAAAAAATATTCAAATATTGCGGAGTGATAATAGTCGAGAATATTTCAAAATCATGTTGAGCCAATTCTTTCTTAAAAAATGAATTGTTCATCAAAGCTCGTGTGTCGACACCCTCAACAAAATGGTTTGGCTAAAAGGAAAACAAACAATTATTGGAAGTAGCTCGGGCACTACTATTTACCAATCAAGTATTTAAATATCTTTGGGGTGAAGCCATTCTTACTGCTACATATCTCATAAATAGAATGCCTAATAAGGTTTTAAGCTTCAAAACACCTCTTGATGTGTTTCAAAAGTTTTATCCAACAAATCGGCTTTCTTCCTATTTACCACTAAAGATATTTGGTTGTACCGCATTTACTCATATGCATAGACAAAATCAAGGAAAACTTGAACCCCGAGCCACAAAATGTGTGTTTGTGGGTTATGCTCCCACTCAAAAGGGTTATAAATATTTTGAACCCATTTCCAAAAAAATGTTTGTTACCATGGATGTTACCTTTTTTGAATTACATCCCTATTTCACGCCTCATCTTCAGAGGGTGAAACAAAACAAAGAATTCCACTGTTTTTCATGATTTTTTCCAAAATGAAGAACCGCAAAATGATCCTTCTCCAACATTGATTATTCAACATGAAAACCCAAACTCTATGCCAAGTGAGTCAAGTTTTTTAAATACTGAAAAGTCAGGTCCTCTTACAGTGACACCTCATGATGTTCCTATAATGACTAACGAAAGAACAAAGAAAAAAACATTTGACATTGTCTACTCGTGACAAAGGACAACTCAAAAGAAGAGGTCCTCTGATCCTTTGCACTGCCCAGAATCCATAAACCTTTCAGGTAATGTCCTTATCGAGCCTTTACCTCATGTTCAGTTCAATCCATCTTCTAATTCTGAGTTCTCTATTATTGAACCCAAGCCTGGGTCCAATCCTGAAGTAGACGATTATGAACTTCCTATTGTCGTCCGAAAGGGTGTGAGGTCTTGCACTCAACATCCATTGTCCAATTATGTGTCATATAAAAATCTCTCACCTGCTCTTAGTGTTTTTGCCTCGCAATTATCTTGTATGGAGATTCCTAGTACTGTGCAGGATGATCTGAAAGTTCTTAAGTGGAAAGAGGTTGTCTTCGAGGAGATGAAAGCTCTTGAGAAAAATGGCACGTGGGAAGTAGTTGATCTACCAAGAGGAAAGCCAACTGTAGGATGCAAATGGGTGTTTACAATCAAGTATAGATCTAATGGCTCTCTAGAACGGTATAAAGCTTGATTTGTTGTCAAGGGATTCACTCAAACATATGGCATTGATTACTTGGAGACATTTGCCTCAGTCGCAAAGCTAAATTCTGTAAGAGTTCTTTTGTTAATTGCACCTAATCGTGACTGGCCTCTACAACAATTGAACGTTAAAAATACATTTCTCAATGGAGACCTAGAGGAAGAAGTGTACATGGATGCACCTCCAGGATTTGGTGAAAAGTGTGGCACAAAGGTGTGTAAACTAAAGAAGTCCTTATATGGGTTAAAACAATCACCAAGAGTCTGGTTTGAAAAATTCACTCAATTTGTTAAAAGTCAGGGGTATACCTAAGGACAAGGTGACCATACTATGTTTATAAGACATTCACATGATGGGAAAATAGCAATATTGATTGTGTATGTAGACGATACAATTCTCACTGGAGATTATGCAATTGAGATGAACAGATTGAAGACTTCCCTCTCATCAACATTTGAGATCAAAGACTTAGGATCTCTAAAGTATTTCCTTGGAATGGAAGTTGCTTGGTCAAAGAGAGGAATTGTTATCTCCCAACAGAAGTATGTCATTGACCTTCTTAAAGAGACTGGGATGAGCGGTTGTAGGCCAGCAGACACTCCAATCGATCCCAATCAAAAATTTGGTGATGACAAGGAAAGTGATCCAGTAAATGCAACTCGGTATCAAAAGTTGGTGGGAAAGTTAATTTACTTATCACATACACGGCCCGATATTGCCTTTGCTGTGAGTTTGGTAAGCCAGTTTATGCACTCACCTTATGCAAAACATCTTGAAGCGACTTATCGAATTCTGAGATACTTGAAAAGAACACCAGGCAAGGGTTTACTCTTCCAGAAGACCACAAAGCAGAACATAGAGGCATATACTAATGCAGACTGGGCAGGTTCAAATATTGACTGAAGATCAACATCAGGATATTGTACTTGTGTTTGGGAAAATATGTTCACATGGTGAAGCAAGAAACAGAATGTGGTTGCAAGGAGCAGTACCGAGGTAGAATATAGGGCTATGGCTAACGGGGTTTGTAAAATGCTATGGCTGAAAAGAATTCTTGAAGATCTGCGGATGCCGGTGAACATGCTAATGAAGTTGTATTGTGACAACAAAGTTGCCATAAATATTGCTCAAAATTCAGTACAACAAGATCGCACGAAGCAAGTAGAGATTGATAGACACTTCATTAAAGAAAAGATTGATAATGGAACCATTTGCATGCCGTTTGTTCCTAATAAACAAATAGCCGATATCTTCACCAAGGAATTTTCAAACCTAGTTTTGAACTCTTTATACGCAAGTTGGGCATGATAGATATCTACGCTCCAACTTGAGGGGGTGTCGGATTTCTAGGAAATAAATTAGGAAGTCATATTTGTTTCCTATACTCTAGCCTAGAGATGTGCTATCTTTATTTCCTGATTTTGTGGCCTTCCTAATTTGGTGGCCTTTCTCTACTATTTATGTGTAATCATCTCTCTTGAATAAAATAAGAAGCATTATTCTTCTTCTCAAAAACCACACAATCTTACCCTTCAAAGAATTTCGTCCTCAAAATTCAATCAACTAGAATTCCAACACATAAGGGTATAAAGCACACATAATGAATGATTTCTCGAGTAACCTTTAACTAGACACAATTTCATTCTTTCATATCTTGCATCTTATTTAGCTTTTTCTAAGTTGAGCTCTCTTTAACTTAACTAGTAATCTTATGGCATAAGTTAAATCTGATATCTACTTACTAAGCACTTAAAATAGACAATACAATCTTAAATACCAGATAAACTCATTGTAAACTCCATCATTAAACAATTGGACCCAAGTTTTAAATAACATCTCAAAGACCAATATATGATATTCTCAACTTTTCATTTTACCAAATCTTGGAAAAATTCAACTATTTTCCAATTTGAAGTTCAAGATACTACTTTTCATGTTCTCCGAAACTTCATCTTATATCATGATTTGACTATTCTCTAATCAAATCCTTTGACTATAACAATGGTTACATATTGAGATCGAATAACTTCTTTTCCCAATTTCATTACAATAAATATGTCCTTAGAATATTTCAATATCATATATAATCTCAATTATCGTCACTTGTGTCTAGTTCTTACATTCAACTCCATGAAAAATAAATGATTATCCAAGTCCCCTTTAATTAACAAACCATAGTTGATACCCTCTCTTGTGAACTTGTTTTCATAGCATCTGACATTCTATTAAAAGATGCTGCACAATGTAATATAGTTATATAACTCTCCACAACTAAGCCGAAGATAGATACTTAAACTCCACCATATAAATAACAATCTTATTTTTATATAATTTTATAAATCTACCTCATGAACTGACTATATCATTGAAAAGAATCTTGTGACTTTTATTGACCTATCAACAATTATCTAAGTACCATTTTGTCTCCATTCTGTGTACTTGGAATCCAAAATGAAAGATAGTTGACGGTAACTACTTCCATTTTAAATTGACAATATCTGTAAAAATTAAATTGTTCATAATTTTCTAAAAATCTAGCTACCCCCAACAACAATTGAGATAGTTCAATATGGTGTTCTTTTCCTTTAATTCTATAACACCCAATGATAATATATACACAACTTTAATTTTAACCATTTCGAATAAAAATATACCTTAAACTCTAGTGATCGATAGTATCAATGTTTCTCGCAATGTGATAACACTATAATTCCTAAATTCAACCACAATATAACCAACTCTAAATGGGTACTAGGTTACATACACTACTGTACCAACCCAACAACTTATAACATTGTCAACCATTAGATCATTGCAACTGACATACTTACATACTATTAATTTCTAAATGTGTTAAAAAAATATTCTTCTACTAATTTAGGTTCCAAACATTCTAGTAGCAAGAGCTTGAGAGCATGTGATTTCTGTCACCACGACATGTGACCATACAAACTGAATATGCATAATATGCGAATACATGAATTATGAAAACTTTCAAAACTTTATAAACCATGCTCTGATACCGCTTTGACACGACCTGTCACAGATCACCCTAGTGGACCCAACACTTGACGTGCACTGATGATAGATGCTGACTAAATGCTAGATCCATACTAACATTGACTATGAATTACTACTAAATATGCACCAAATAAGATGCTTATGAAAAAAAATGCAATGGGCCAAAAATAACTACTCATGCTTTATCAAATGAATCATATCACTCAATATATCGCTCAATGTGTCGTGTAACTATCACTTTGAAATCATCAGGCTCCTCCAATTAAAAAGAATCAATTGCTACATGTAGGCAAAATCGTGAGAAAATATGAGTTGATAGCTCAGTCAGTAAAGAAGTTCGAAAATAATTATACTTTCTCATATATAAATATTTATCAAAAATCGAGTTTACATAACATGTCACGATATAACATCATATAATATTAATCAAGATAGGAATCATGCTCGTACTACTGGAAAATATCATCTCGTAGTCGTGTTAAAATCATCAATGTAAACTCGAAATATTTCCATTTAAAACTTTTATTTTTATCGACCCTTGACACACCAAGGCACCGGATAGAGCTCAGTGTAATATCAATATCAGTGATCAATAATCAATTGGGCACAGTCGAGTGGGTTATCCTCCAGTGACCATCATATGTACATTCCCTAACTGCCTCCATGATCACTCAAAAAGTATCCCACCCGAATTGCCAATAATCACATTATCACAGTCAAGTGGACCATCCACCTATGCCTACTAGAGGTACATCCTCTGACAGCCCCCATGATCACCTAAGAAGTATCACACCCGAGGTAATAATCACCATATCACAACGGCACGATCAAGTGGTCAATCTTCCTATGATCACCAAAAGCACGTCCCCTATCCACCCTTGTGATTCTCACTTGAGGCCAACACAATAGCATTCCTCGATACCTTAATAGTGGTCAATAAAATATATATCTCAAATTTTAATTCACAAATAATCCATATACAACTTTGAAATTTCACATATACCATAATGAAAGACTATTTCTACAATAATTATGTAATTGGACAAATAATTTACATAATTGATAAAACATATAATAGTAGCTGAAACAATTCACATAATTCCACGTAATATAGTATAATTAGTTTATCAATACTTGAAAATATTTAAGTTTTTTTACCTACAGATCTATAGATAGCAATCTGGTTAAATTGATAAGCATTTCCAAACTTTCACGTCACTACCTAAAATAACGGTATAATAACTCAAATTAAAACTTGACAAGTAAAATAATTCAAATCCACTGTAATTCCTCAACTTCTATATTTATTCTTGCGTCTCTATTTCTCTAACTTTTCCTCTCTTTAATTATTTACCAACAAATCACTACATGATCAAATCCATTAAATCACTATACTTTCATAAAATCATTACCTTATACATATACAACCCCTATACATATATTAATCATATACCTGCACTTCAATATTTATCACTTGGTTTCATTCAAACTTATAAAATTTGAGAAAACAAAGGTTTGACAAAATCAGCACTAAAATTCCACATTATTAAAGTCTGGCACCTGTTTGCATATTGAAAATTATCACCAAAACCATTGACAGCAATAGCACTTTCTGGGAATAATTTTAGAAACAGCACATGTATATCCCAAATTAGCTTGTGTACCTTTGGATTTTTCACATTTCACACCACAGGGATTTTGATATTATTGTTTTTTTCCTTATTTGAGTTTCTTTTAACTAAAATGAATAGTAGATTATTTCTCATAGCAGCTATAAGGTTGTTGGGAGTCAAAAATAGAGGCTCAAGTTGTCCCAAAAGTGATTGTTTTAGACATTCAAGTTTGATCCGAAACAAAAAGTATTTGAAGTAGATATGTGACTAGATTTAGTTGGATGTGAAATTTTATATGAATTTTATGTAATTGAAAGATGTCTACCAAGTTAAAAGCAAGTTTCATAGAATGGTTATTAGAATAGCTGTGAAGCATTGATTTTCAGATCATTAATGCAAAAAAAAGTCCATTTTTATACCATTACTATTTAGGTAATGAATTCTTCATTCTAATTCCAAACAATAGATTTTCAATGTTCCACTAATTATCTAATGCGTGAATTGTTTAACTCTATTAAATACGTCATTACAAAAAGTCACGTGCATCGTACATGCCAATAACTAGTATATGAATAATACTATATAAATAACACCAAAAATACGGATATAAATCTTCTATTTCAACTATATGGAACTGAAAAATTGAAATGACTGATATTATGCCATATATTAATTATAATTGCAAAATATATGCAAATTCAAATTCAGTTTTGATTATGTTGTTAAAATACTGTGGGGGAGGTGCTCTTCCTACACTGTTGAATTTCGTCTATATAAAACATCAGATTCAATTCGCTTCTTTGCAGTCTTCAATCTTGCTGTGTTTATCAAATTTGTGGCTTCTAATCGTATATTGTCTACAATTCAAGGTAATATTACATTATGTGATTTAAATTGCGAACTTTGTGAATTTGTAAAATACGCATGAAGAATATCACTGATTTGATTGCGATGAAATAACACCTCGAATTCGTTATGTAGTACTGTAATCAACTAAAATAAATTTTCAGTGACTGTGCATCTTGTTTCGTGGGTGTGCTTTGTTTTTTCTGGATTCACTGATTATGATGCTCTGCTATATGGTTTTTTGTGTAGTAAGCATCTCCTTTTATCGTTTTGTATTGGGTATTTTCTGGTCGAATGGATAATGAATCTCTCCAGAAAAAATTGCTAGTGCTAGTATTTGAGTTTCATAATCCCTTGAGTTTAATATACACGTCTGTGATATTTTCTTATTGTGTGGATGTAGATATGGAATCTGGTAGGCCTAATAAGACAAGAAAACGAACAACTTTCACCCAACAAGGCGAGGACGGTGCAGTGGAAAGGGACACAATAGGAGAACGTTAAAGCAACCTCTCCCATTGAGTCACATATGGAAACATTAAGCGAGATTCAGATATCTAGTGACTGTTTGCATATTTGAATGTGTTATCTAGACAATTGAATAAATCTCCTCGATTGTATGGCTGCATTGCCGATTAAATTCGATTGTTACAATAATCGTGCAATGTTAAATTTTTTGTCTTCCCATCACTGAAGATATGGAGATGATTTGAAATATGGGTTGATGATTTTTAGGGCTTGGATCAGGATAATGGGAACTTAAAGTGTGTGCACTGGTTGGGGATTTTGAGCAATAACGAAGGGATTGATTAATTACACCATGTTTGATTGAGGAATAAACGCCATCTAAAATGATTAATTATACGAGTGAAAAACTTTTTGAAACTTCAACATTACTATAATATTACATATACAATTGAACTTTTTGTATTATGTGAATATTTTATTAAGTTGTGGTATGCAGCATGATTTCCACTTATATTTATCTCTAGCCATAATTGAAGAATACGAGTGCTGCACAAATCTACCACTCGAGTTTGAAAATTAAACACTGATTACCATTTTTTACTTTTACAAAAATAATGACAATGAAAATAACTGGACATCTACTACTTGACTTCAGTTTTTGAAATGACTCTCTCTCTCTCTCTCTCTCTCTCTCTCTCACTATTCCAGTCATTGATTTGTGATACGAAATGAATTTTGGGTTTTCATTGCTTCCACGAGAGCCAAAAAATTCACTTCCTACTGAAGAAACTGAACTAAAACTTGACCAACATCCTCTGTAGAGAACCTGATTCCTTGTACGAGGAAAAACTAAACTAATCAGCTCTAGTTTAGCTCACTATTAAAAGAAAGAGAAACCACCTACATCTTGATTCTCAACTTTCGGGGACAGCCGACTCCTGAAAACAATGTGCCCCTAGAATGAGGATACTAATAGAAAATACTCTTAAATTAAGAGCAGGGAAAACAAGGATTCAGCTAATTAACAGATGTAACATCTTGTTCATTAATGAAAATGGAGAATTGTTTGCATAATCACAGAACTCAGAACAATAATCAGTTTTGTGTGGAATGCAGTATTACAAATACAGAGCATTAGCATGGACAAAGCAGAACATAAAACTTCAATTTCATTATCCTTTGCCTCGCAATCCCCAATGGCTAAATGAGAATTGCAATGCAAACAACTAAAACTATCCAGTCATTGACAAATTTGCGTTTTACTTTACTCGTTGGCCAGTTCAAATCTTCATCTAGTCGTTCAAGAGCTGCTCCTCTTGCCTTCACTCCCAAAAGTCCCGATTGGCTGGGCAAGAATATGCTTCATTGCCTCCACTCCAAGCGGGTTGTTCTTGCTCTGAACATTTAGAAAGTTACATGTAAGCACTTTTGTTCATTATAGTGTCCAGTCCTGTAATGCATACCAAGTATTCAATAAATATATAAACATAGTTTATTTACCGCTGCACAGGTGCCTGCCCTAACGTTGCACACCGGATAATCATGGGGGCAGCAACTGGATTGGTCTTCACAGCAGGAGGCACCCTCAAGAGGGCAGCATCCCCAAACATAGCAGGCGCCACCATAAAGTTCATAGACACAGCAGCAGGTAGTGCTCGCAGGGCACTCGGAGTATTCGTCACAAGCTGTGGGTGGTGTGACCGGAGATGGAGGAGATGGACCAGGTTTGGGAGGATTTTGGCCCGTCTTTGTTGGGTAAGATGGCTCTACCGCAATACCACAGAGACCGGATTTTGCAACCACATTACGCTGCATTCTAAGGTATCCCTTCTCTCCCCAACTCGGTCCCCATGAGTTCCTCACTATCCAATAATCAACACCGTTTTCGCTTCCATATCCAACAACAGCCACACCATGGTCGAGTTCAACGCCACACTTCCCCGAGAATATACCCTGTAGAGATTTGAAATGAAATACATTTTAGAAACTTGACATATCATGCTGATTTATTAAGAATACATATGTTGTTGGAGAAAAATTACAGAGATTTTTATCTTAGTAAAACTAGAACTTGGGTGGAAAAGCCCTATCAGCAATAATCTCCATTAATAAAAGTTAATATTCACGGCCATTAAGATAAACTAATGCTAACATTCAGATTTTGACCTCTATAATGTAAACATTGTACTAAACTAGAATGTATTATATGTTAACATGATTAATAACATTAAAAACCGGACATGTACAAAATAAGATAAAGTGGGAAACATTCATAGCTCATAGGTTGTTTTCACAAGGAGAAAATTTTACCGATTCATATAATTGGAAGTCCATCCCACCAGCTTCGACTGCAACGCTAACTGGTTGGTTTGCAACTGCTTTCTGCAATGCCTTCTCATTGTATGGAGTCACATCTTCATAACCATCGATGGACACAACCTTGGCATTTTTCTGCATACAAAATAAACAAAACAAAATCAATTTTACTTACTTTTTCTTTAAATAAAGTAATTATTCCTTCCAGTAAAGTATATAAGACCAAACCCGGTATGTGTCGCATTTCCCATCCCTGCCTGTGTAGGGATAATCTTCTTCAGTGTCAATGCCACCATTCTTAATAATAAACTCAAATGCATAGTCCATTAGACCACCATTACATCCTTCATTGAAGGATGTATCACAATCCACCAGCTCTTGCTCCGACAGTGAGATCAGAGAACCGGTCTCGATCTTGTTTATTCCTTCCACAGCAGCAATAGTCGAAAATGCCCAGCAACTCCCTACATTTCGAAGAATTTTATACACATCAAAATCATATTTCTTGTCCATATGAGTATTGAACTAGGAAATTTAAAACGAGATAATTCTAAAGATTAGAGAAACTTGGGTAACTAACTATTACAAACACTCTCTTATTCCATATCGGGAGGAAGGCTAGCATGGGGACAATGACAAGATGAAGTGTTTTAACTTATTTTTGTAAGGACAGTTCTAACTTAGTATTAAACCTTTTTTTTCAAACACAATGCAATGATAATACTAAAGAGAAGAACATGTCAAAACAAAACTAGGGAGATGTATTTGTAATTTCGAAGAACAATACTATCTTCTATCACTAGAAGTACTTAGCACCAGTTTAAGTGGCACTAGACCCCACCACTTCATTGTCCAATAAATGATACATCACACTTTATTGTACAACAAAGTGGTGGGATCTAGTGCCGCATAGACTGATGCTAATAACCACCTATACTACATAATCATTTTTGAAGTGAGATGGCCTCTAGGAGTCAAAAATGCTTAACTTATCAAGTAAGTCTACTAACCCTTTGATTATTGTTCATATACATATAAATCATAATATGATAAAAATTAATTGGATTCCTTTTTGTATTTTAATATATAAATCCCTTTGATCAGGAACTCATTTAACCCCCATTTGATAGCATTTCTTAAAATTCATTTTCAACCCTACATTTTATGAGACCACTTCTTTTATCAGCTTTTCAATCAAACATTACACCGACTTTTATAAAAATCTACTGAAAATCTACTTATCATCACGACAAAACAAGATCTATGTCAAAGTCTTTAATTAAATGGAGTGGAGCCAAATCAGACGCCTCCCACAGTCCCACTTGACATTACGAGGTCGGCAATAAAGTGACTTCATGCACGAGGTGTGGTGGGTAGGTGGGGTATCCAAACCAAATGAAGATTCACATTGAGTGCATGTTTGACTAAGCTTAAAATTTTACTTAAAAAGTAAATAAGTAACTCTTAAAAAGAATAATTTTGTCAAAATTGAAAATAATCAAATTACTTACAATATAATCCATCTAAATATACTTACAATTAAATTTGACTGGATTTCTAAAATAGCTATACATGTTTACACCATCGAACACAAAAGAACTGAGATCCCTTTTCTTTAAAATTCATGATGAATGCAATAGAGATACAAATAATTTTATATTAATTGAACTAGTGATAAACAGAAGAAAAATCTTTTAAAATCCAACCATACCTTGATGTTTAGGTCTGAGAAAATTTCAAACCATTTTAAATGGATTGGTTTAGGTTTAGTTCGAAATTTTGTAAAAAATCGATCAAGTTTTTTTGACAAAAACCACAATAATTTCATTATCATTGTACAGTTCAATGATGTGAAGCGTACTATAACTAGCAAAACTATCCCAAAGAATCAAACAACAAGACAAGGGCATTATCGTCATATGATAAATAAAAAAAGGTACAAGAAGAGAGCTTACCACAGCTGCCTTGATCTTTCACCGGAGCAACGGCGCCTTTCTCTCTCCAGTCAACGGAATCCGGCAAGCTGTCTCCGTCTTTCGGAGTATACCGATCACTCTTCGTCTTCGAAACCAGCCGTGTAGGGTCGGTTTTGGTACCCAAATACATGGACCGGTACTCCTCATTGGTCAGATCAGCGAACCGGTTCAGACCCAGTTTATAGGTCCGATTTGCCACGCTGTTCTGCTCATCTATGTACCTTAAATTATCCTTAAAGATCTCGAACCTCTTCTCCTTTTCTCCCAAACCGTTGTATGATTTTCCGTGCTTTACTAGCCATGATTCGTACATGGACATCATCTCATCGCGAGACCGCAACGATTGGCCGTTAGTTTCGTCGTAGGTTATAATCGACATGTCGGAAGCATATGTTATCGCGAGAAATGAGATGCAGAGGAACAAGAAAATGGAAGACATCGTCAAATACGAGGAAGTGTTCGTCATGTTTTGTTGGGAGTGGTTTTTGTGTGAGAAATGAATGAAAAAGAGTAGGATTATAAAGAAAACAGGAAGGACAATATTGGAAATGTAATTTGTATGATTTCTAAAAATTAAATTATTCACACCATAATTTTTATTTTCCTCACCATAATTATATTTAAAATTCTTAATCTTTGATCATTATAATACTTATATCCCTAATATTTTTCATAACATTCTTATTCTCAAATTTTTTATTAATTAGTACATTTTGTATTTGATAATAATTTTATATCCAAATATAGCATAAACTAACTTATTTTTTCTATCATATTTCTAAAAAATAAATAAATAAAAAGTGAAAAAAAATATATTCCCTCATTTCAAAGCATGAAAACAAAATATTGCGATATAAATCATCAATAAGAACGAGATGTACCAATTAATTGCAAGTTGAAAATAAGAGTTCGACATAAAACAATTAAGAAAATAATTATTATAATGAATAATGATTGAGAAATGTAATTATAATTAAAATGTAGTGTATCAAATAAAATTTTGGTAACAATATAATCACCCTTTTAAAAATTCATTTTTCCTTAACATTCATTTTTAATTTCACGTTTTTATAATAAAATAATTTTTTAACGTATACTTTTCAAATTATAACTTTTTAAAAAATTTAATTTCAAAAAATGTACATTAAACATCATCTAAGTATTTGCCTATGGGATTGGATTAATGGAGTGAAATAAAATATTGAGCAAGAATTAGGACAAGCAGCAGCTATTAACGGGCATGTGAACGAGATGTGATGGGTGGGATTGCAAGTATGCGAGAAACTAGGAGAGTGTGTATAAGTACAACTTTGCTACATTTAGGCCCTCCTTTAATTCAAAAGTCATAATTCTCATTCATTTTCAATCATATATTTAAATAATAAAATTATTTACAGATAAACTCAAAATTTTTACTATTTTTTAACCACGTATTCTTCAATAAATTACTAAGGTCCATTTTTTTCAAACAAACATGCTACATGAACAATAAGTTTTGACATAATAGTTGACAAATGGCACATGACATTTTATCATTAAACAATTTTAAACACGCTCAGCTTTCAGACTCAATCACCTCTCGCCATGGTGTCTTCTTTCGCTGCATCTGGCCAGATTCTTCTGGAAAAATAGCATTAAACATCAATGGGGGTACAACTAGTTTGACACCTTTTGAGGTGTCAAAATTGAAACCATTTATTTGAATAAGTATTGTTAAAATCAATAGTAAAATTGTGTGACATGTCAAAGAATGTAAACAAAATTGTCGACTATGATGTAAGTGTAACAAAATTATAGTGTAATAACTGTTTCTGTACCATTATTTCATTTTTTTAATTTTTATATTCATTTTCAAACATATGTTACACAATTAAATATTTTGTATGTGAATCAAAAAAAAAAATTAATACTTTTTAACTACACATTCTCTAAAAATTTACTATTCAAAGCTCTATTTTCTCAAAAATAATAGCCATCAAACATGGACTAAATGTGTAGTGAACAGTGTGGGGAACTCCAAAAATTTGGGCATGAAAATGGGAGGTGTAAGAAGAGTTTAGTTTAACAGAGGAAAGAATTGGTGTAGTGTCACAGGAAGGAAACGAAAGTAATAAATGGTGACACATAATAAAAAAATATGTTTTAGGATTGTACTTATGAACGAAAATTCGACAATGGAATTAAAAGTTATATCAACTTTCAATTTGGAGTTCTGAACTGAGCCGAAATCGACATTTAAATTAGCCCAATGCTCACTCGATAGTGGCAAATAAAATGTATAGGACACAATTTCTGTTAGTCAAATCACCAATTTTGCAGTCCACGTGACAATATATGTCGTCACTTTTGATAACATTTATAGAAAAAATGATAAATTTGAAAGAAAATATAAGTTGGAAAAGCGAATAGAATTGAAATTGAGTGACTAATATGAACCAAAACTACAAGTCAGATGTCTTTAGATAAATTTTCTTTTAGAAACATATCATGCTATACTGGTATATTTTAATTTCAACAAAATTTAAAGAAATTGGCTAGTTCCGAGAGTAGTTTTTGGTTAAAATAATTTTCATTCTTCAGTTTTATTTTGGTTGTTTCTCTTTATATTTCTTAAGGTTAATCTCTTTAGTCTAGATCAAATTACTCTTTTATAGAAAAAAAAAATTTGTACTATATAAAAATATATACAATTAGAACTTATTTGTTACCATTCTAAAAAGAACAATGCAAGACCTACCTCATTTTATTTTAGTGTAAATTACCACTTTCGAAAAATTTTCAAAATGAATCTCGGCTCGTCAGATTTGAAATAGGCTAAAATTTTATGGTTGGATTTAGTTCTATATAGTAAATAGTTAATATGCTATAAGTTTTACGGATAAAATATAAACATACTTGAAGGAAAAAAAAAAAAAATCCCAACTATTTTTCTATTTTCTTATAATATCAAAGGTTTCATTGAACAACAAAAAACAAAAATCCTAAAGAAAAATAAAAATAAGGTGCTAAGAAAATATTGCAACACTATCCAACTATTTCCACAAATAGTTTTCAAGCACCAAGGAGGTGCAATTCATTTTTATTTAAGAAAATTACGTAAATAGTTTATAATTAAACCCTGTTTGATGGAGATTAAGATCAATTTTTTAGTAAATTTTGACAAAGTTGATGAAATGTGTAATTAAAATTTTATAAATTATATGAAATATGTAGTTAAAATTAATTATTGAATTTTACTTAAATTAAAATCTAAATTTTAATCCCTATCAAACAAGATCTAATACTCTAATGTGCAATTAAGTTCTCTTTGAATTTAGATATGTTTGATCATATAGATTAGTCCATACTCAAAATTATTAAAAATGAAAAGTAAATATCTTGTTAATTATTCTTTATTTTTTCCTAAGGTATGAAAAAAGATGGGTCATGAAGAATAATAGATGTATATCTCAAAATAACTAATAAAAATATTACCATATTATCCCTACCAAGAAGAAAAAACTAAAAAATGTACTGAGTGGTCACTTAACTAAGGATATCAATTTGGATCGCCAACTCAGGTTGCTTGTTACTTGGCCCGACTCGTGGCTCCGATCCTCATTTTTGGCATCAGTCTGAACTTCCCCGTGTAGCAGTGTGCTACCTAAAATAGGCAGCACAGCTACCTTTAATATAGGCAGTTTTCGTTGTCTTTGAAACGACAGCACATCTGCCTGAAACAAATCAGGAAAAAAAAATACATAGTCGAATCGGCTCGATAAAGTCTGAGCCAAAAGTTCGAGCCGAGCCTAGATATTTCAGTCGAGCTTTTGCTCGATTCAGGCCATTTTTTACTCGAGTCATGTCCGAATCACGAATTTCGACTCGTGAGTCAACTTGACTCAACGAAAATATGTGTGTTTGAGCCATATTATTTTTTAAGAATGTACTTTGGAATTGTAGATTGATGAAGAATGTATCGTTGAAAAAGAAAAAAAAATTATTGATGTGATGAAAAATATTATTTTATTGTAGAATGTGTGATTAAAAATAAATAAAAGAATGAAAATAAAAATTTTAGCGTTGATCAAACATGGGCTTAATATTTTGAACACCAAAAAGTGTGAAACTATTTAAATTGTACTAAATAATGATTTATAATATTGTACGTATCAAAGAAGGGCACGTTGCAGATTTTCTGACTAAGAGACGTGGGTGTATATCCAATCCAATAGAATAGGATATCGGATTCTCTTTGCCGTGTCTCGTGCAAAATCCATTAAAGCACCACTCCCTTGGGAGATGCAATTATTTCGCACCTCTTCGTTTCATGCATAGTGGGGACAAAAAAATTATAAATATAAATAAGAATCGTGGTTTGTAGTAAAAAGTTATTTTCAAAAAATCATGTTATTTTTAAGTTTCACGTGTATCGATTTTCTTACAAAAATAAATGAGATACATGCAATGCCAGATAATGTGGTTGGTGTAGTAGGAAAGAAGGAATAGCCGAATAGGTCCAATACGATACAAGTTGGAAATGAAGGATGAGGTGACAGTGAAAAAGAAGATGGCGTTTAGCTCTATTTTGGTGGTCTTTTTTTTTTTTAAATCATGATTTTTTGGAGAATATATAATTAAAAAATATGAAATTTTTTTGAATCCACGTTTTATTGTATGAATGTGCGATTAAAAATTAGTATGTTAAAAAAAATTGAATGAATGAGAGACGAAAATAGACTAATTTATAAAGTACACTTTATAATTGATAAAAAATTAAAGTTTTCATTGGCTACCACAAAATGGCTAATTTAAAAACTTTGTGGAACAAATGAATAGGGTTTGTTTGGTAAAATGAATTAAAATGAGTTTTAAATAATAGAGTTGTTATATTGTCACCACAATTTTTATTTAATATATCATATTTTAATTGCAGTTAAATTTCTCAATGTTTGCTCGTTGTAACAATTATTTCCTTAATTTTTTTTCCTTCAAATTCTCATCTTCTACCTTCAATTAATTAATATGTCTCATCTTTGATTATGATTTATATCAAAATATTTTGTTTTCATGCTTAAAAATAAAGAAAAATATTTTTTTTGCACTTTTTAGTTATTTGTTTTTTAGAAATATGATGGAAATATAAGGTTTTTTAACGTCATTTCAATAAAATTTTGAACATAAACTGTTATCAAATACAAAATATGTTAACTAATGAAAATTTTGAGGATAATACTAACATGAAAAATCGTTAGTAAAATAAGTGATATAATAAGCAAAGATTAATAACCTTAAATATAATTAAAAGGTGGTGCAATAAATAAAAATTGTGGTGTGAATATAATTCCACTAAATAATATTT
Source organism: Fraxinus anomala (assembly GCA_903798345.1). Taxonomy (NCBI): domain Eukaryota; kingdom Viridiplantae; phylum Streptophyta; class Magnoliopsida; order Lamiales; family Oleaceae; genus Fraxinus; species Fraxinus anomala. Next base: position 22,169 of record CAIGRN010118325.1, read on the forward strand.
TGAAAGAAAAAGAAGCTAAGCCCATGTTTGTATCACTAAAAAATTGATTAAAATTTGAGTCAAAATTAACACTTAATTTTAACCACACATTTTATGGGATTCACGATTTTTTAACCACACATTCTATCAACTCTTATCAAAATATACTAAAAAGTTTTTATTTTAATCTAAACAAAACCGGAAAAAAAAAAATTATTTATTCATCATTTTATTGAGTGTTGTGATATGATTCAGTATTAAAGAAAAAAGTAATTACTTCATTGAAAAGAAATCCAAAAACATTTTGCGGAGGGAAAAAGAAAGTTGTGACCTTTCTAAAAAGGGATATTGTATACTGTAAAACATAAGTTCTCTTCAATGACTCGTACTCAGAAATTGAATGATTTTTTTTTTTTTTTTGACACTCTTTAATAAATTGCATTGTTTATCAAAAGATATAACAAATTTCAAGTCTAATCTCTCTAGATTTAATGAATTACTATCAAAAGATATATTTAAATCAAAAATGCCACTAAGTTATCTTTATCAATAAGTCAAAAAAAATAAAAAATAAAAAATAAATAGCTTTTAAATATATTGAAGTCTTTTTAAGTCAATTACTCCACCTAATTTCTCAATGGAATATTTGGGTAGGTAATGAAACAAGTATATTATTTGTTTGATTTTGATTCTTTAATAACCAAATCTTTGTTAATTACGGTCATTTTTAATCATATATATTTATTTTTAAGAAAATTAGTTTATACGTTTCATCATAAATTTTTTCATGTATTTTAATTACACATTGAAATATAATAATTTTCAACGAATTATGTCTCAAAAAATCTTTTATCAAACAATCTAATACCAATTATGCTATCGAATCGAGGTGTAGACACGAACCTTTTTAACCAAATTCTAAATTATGTATTAAAGTTTGTTTAGTATCGCCAACAAATATTAATAATTGTACAAATTTTAATTAAAGTCTATTGAGTAAAATCTAAGTTGGCCTATACTTTAAAAGATGCGGTCTTTTATCTAAGAAACTTAAAAGATCGACTCATGCATTAGCTCGAGTTTGGTAATGAATCTCCTAATATTTTCCAAGATACCTAAGGACTTTTATTCAATTCATCATCAGTTATACAAAATATACTTATCGTTTGTTTAGTCGGAGTCGTGAACTCAAAAGTTTGTCCACATCAATTACTTTAGATGATCCACGTCAAAATTGACATTTTGCCAGCTCAAAAAATCATAAATAAAGTTCTCTTACCACATCAATAATTATATATATAAATATATATGTCATTATTTTGAATGAGACATAAAACAATGCTCCATTCATTATAACATCTTAAAAAAAAAAAAAAAATTCTTTAATCTACAAATTCTATGTCATATTTCTGCAAGTGGTCACATCAAACAAAAACCCTCTCGATATTTTCATTATCTTCTTTGGTAGAATTTAGATATTATTATTAATTACAATAATTTAAGGTAAGTTGCAAGGTGCCATGTTCTTTGCCCAATTGATATTAGTATACAACATTTTCTAAGGTCAAAGCTTTCGATCAAACCGGCCAAGTTTATGGATCTAACTCAAGAATTTGTTAATATCTTTATGAAATGAAGATTCTATGTTATGGTTGCTTCTTGCAATTGAATTTACAAATTTGAAAAGAGTATACACAATAATCTCTCATGAGGGACCATGTGCATATATTATAATGTTGTTTCTTGATTGGGACATATAAGTTAACCAATAAAAGATATTTAATTTAATTTAACTTTTTTTTTTTTTTTTTTTTTTTTTTTTTGGCATTATATAAATTTACTTAGCTTAGCAAAAAATGCTATTTCTTCGTGAACAAAAAAGTAATCTCACATGGACAACATCAAGAAACCTACTTCTTGTTGTCTTGTTTTTGGTTAGGTGACTGATCTATCTCATTCGGAATTATTTGATAGATTTGAACTAACTAGATGATGAAAAACAAAATTTTCTAAACTATTTCTCACAATCTCACTACTAAAAATCAGTTTTTCACCTACGGATAATTACCAACAGATAGCATCCTTTGGTAATCAAAAACGGATTATCCATTGGTAAAAGTATTAGACTTTTAATTATGAAAATCACTAATGGAATTTTTGTTGGTAAAAGTGGTAGTTCTTTACCAACGGATATTCCGTATCTAATGTTGTTGTTTAATATGCTTACCATTTACCAACAACATTTTCGTAGATGATGTAATTCAACTCTTTTTTCTAAAAAATATGTTAACCTTTCATCTACGCATTTTCCGTGGGTGAAGAGTAGTTCATATTACCAACAGAATTATCGTTGTTAATATTAATCAATTTTAATAAATAAAAAATTCATACATTCTCCTACGGAATATGCGTAGG